>JAKFHU010000317.1:0-63414 GCA_023783475.1 Daubentonia madagascariensis
TCAGTAGACACATGTTAAATAAAGAAATGCCCTCCTTCCTCCCCTTTCACTCTCCCTTACTCGCTCACCAAGTATTATTGATGCCATATTATGTGCCAGACAAATACGATGACCAGGTCTGTGGTGTTACAAATGGGGAAACTAAGACCCTGACAGGGGAAGGGAGGCCTGGAGGCACAGTGCACCAAAGCAGAGCCAGCAGTGCTGAACCTCCTTCAGCTACTGCCCTGCAGCTTTGTCTCCAGCTCTGTGTGTCTCGAGGCACCTTTTGGAGGTGTGATGCCTTCCAGGTTCAAGGAACTGGGCATTGGAGCCCCAAGAGGCTGGACTCACTGCTCCAAAGATGTTTGCTCTCTCTCCAGATGAGGGAACTTAACTCTGCTGCAGGGCTAGCCAATGGCAGACCGTGCTTCCTGCCCTCATTCCAGACAGGTCCTAGCCCCACCCAGCCAGCGTCTGGCCAGCTCCACATCTGCCTAAGGCATTTAGCTAACTGGCCCCCAGAAAGCCACGTCTGTCTGGGGCATTGTTAGCTGCCATTCACCCTTGAGGGAGCAGGCAGCCCCAGCTGGGCCCTCCCCCAGGGGCAGGGGCCCCTGCGAGGGCCAAGGAGTGGGGGCGCCAACCATCTGCAACTTGGAAACTTCAATTCTTTTAGTCCTGTCTGGGGAAGCCCTTTTCCCAGATATCCAAAGTCTTTACATTTTGCTGTGTTTGTTTGGAAGGCCCCAGCTGACTAGGAACCAGATCTAGGTCTTTTCCCAGACACTCCCCCGGAATCTCAAACTACTGCGTTCCAAAAATTCCCAGTAGAGCCCACCACTGCCTCTTGCCCAAAGCCCCTTCTTTCCATGAGCAAACCCCCTCTATGGCCCCTCAGGCTGCCCTCAATAGGGATAATATTGAGGAAGCAACACAAATTTACTTTACTGATGTTTGATTTGCTTTTCAGGAGTACTCCCTCAGTTCTTTGCAACAGCCAGTTACCCTGGGTGTATGTAAAATGGGTTTCAGTTTCATGCAAATATGCTTTAAAAACTGCTTTCCTTCCCCAAAAAGGCATTTTTTCTTTTTGAGACAGGGTCTTGCTCTATTGTGGGCTAGAGTGCAGTGGTGTCATCACAGCTTACTGCAACCTCAAAACTCCCGGGCTCAAGTGATCCTCCTACTTCAGCATCCCAAGTAGCTGGGACTACAGGCACATGCCACCACACCTGGCTAATTTTTTCTATTTTTTGTAGAGATTAGGTCTTGCTATGTTGTTCAGGCTGGTCTCGAACTCCTGGCCTCAAGTGATCCTCCCACTGCAGCCTCCCAAAGTGCTGGGATTATAGGCGTGAGGTGAGGCGTGAGGTGTGAGGTGAGGCGTGAGGTGTGCGGCAGGCCCCCCCCAAAAGCATTTCTAAGGCAAAGTTTATGCAAATAATGAATGAGCCACCTGAGGGTGACTCTGCCGCCCTCAATGTCTGTCTTCAAGGATGGGACTGGCACCCAGAAACATGCATACTCTCCCCATGAGCCACTGGGTGGTCCATGGTATATGTTGGTGGTGAAAACTCCCAAACATCTCTGGCCCAGACCTCCCTCCTGAGCTTTCCAATCCACATTCAAATGCCTGCTAGCCATTGTCACCTGGATGTACCCCCAGGCCTCTCAAACACAACTTGTCTCAAATACAATTGACTATCTTCCCCTATTCTGCTCCTTTTCTTTTATGTAGATGGCTCTACCAGCATCCACCATGTCAGTGTAGTTGGTTTCAGAAAAAAACCTGGAGCCAGCCTGGACTCCCTGCCTGTCTCCCTGCTTCCACCCTTGTACCCCTTCCATCCATACTCTACATGCAGCTATGGGGAGCTCCCAAACACCCACATCTGAGCATATTAGTCCCCTGTTAATAAACCCTTCAATAGTTTCTGTTTGCCCTCAGGAGAAAGTCCCTTCGCCAGCCTTATCACTCTGCTCCATGCCTCCCAATACCAGCCCCGTTCCCCAGTGCCAGTGCCCCATGTCTTAGTGCCTTTGCTCCCACTGAACCTTACCTGAAGTGCCCTCCATGTCCCTATCTAGCTCTACAACCCTTTCTTGATACCCTCTAGAGTCCTTCTTACGACAGTCCTGCTGGCATGTGATTCCAGAGTTTCTTTGCCTATGAGGTCCCAGAGGAACTGTTATGCCTCTACACTCTAAACTGCCAAATGGCAGCCATTCACGAGAGCTGGGAGGGTAAATTGAGGCAGCCAGTGTTTGTGTTTATGTGGGCGAGAGGCTGACTCACACTCCCTTTCTCTTAGATCCTGTGCCTCCCTTTGGGGTTGGGAGTGAGTTGAGGGAAGCCCACATAGGGCCCTGGGTAAAAGGCCTTAGAGGGGGAGGCCCATGCATTCTCCTGACCCTAATGATGCTGACTCACTGTAGCACCCATGGCTAAATCACTGCCTCTCTGAGCCTCTACTACCCCATCTGGAAAATGGGCTTGACCAGTGGTTCCCACTCTAGGCTGTGTATCAGAATCACCTTAGGAGCTTTTGAAAATAGATTCCTGAGTTTCAACCCCAAGATTCAGCAGCTCTGAGGTAGAGTCTAGGAATCACATTTTTTTAAGGTCAACAAGGGATTATGATACTCAGTTTGAGAAACCCAGAACCATACAGTGTCTAGGGACTTTTCTAGCTCCAATTGTAACTCTTGTAGTCCCTGAAGATGCCCCAGGCTCCAAATCTGAAGGAGCCAGTCCCTCTTGCTGCCCCTCTCAACTGGCTCAGTTTCTGCCGCTACCCACAAAATGGCTCTAACATCAGGTACAACTCCTTTGACTGAGCTCGGGTCAGGCACCAAGACTCCCAACCCCTAGCATCTGGAAGGACATTCTAGGCCTCAACCCTGAGGACAGGGTAGGATTCTCCTCAAATCCCTATAAGTAAACCTATACTTGGGAACCCCTATCTGACTCTCTCAAAGCCCTCTCTGGCATCTTATTGGGTTATCCCAGTGACCCAATGAGGCCTTACATTTAATCAACCTGGAAAATGGGCATGATAATAATTGTTCCTCCCCTCACCAGGAATTAGGATAACTAAAAGAGAAAGCACTTTGAAGCAATTCACAGCTTTTCACACAGATCAGATATAATTATTATTTTAAAAGCCTACCCCCTACCCCCAAGATGGGCCACTGGGCCCTAAGGATGGTGATTCAATAAAGGCCTCAGCAGTCTGAGGGAGGAAGTCAGCAGGCACACGGAAATCTTAACATGTGGACTAAAATGTTTCAACCCTTTAATTGAAGCTCAGGAACCCTCTCTCTCTTTCTTACACACACACCCTACAACCACCGGCCCTGCCCTCTTAGGGCCAATTATAGGCAAGTCCCGTGGAGAGAAGCAAGTCACTTGTGCCTACCCCTGGGCCGGCTGGGCAGTGGGGGAGGCGGGCCTCTCACAACCCATGCTGCTGTGAATCACATGGCCCAGCGCCCGCCTTGTCAGGGCCTGAGTAATTCCTCCGCCTCCTCTTCAGGAGGTTTTTCTCTCTTCTTATTTTTTAATTTAATTTCATTTTTTAGAACTCCTGCTTGCTAAGGATTTATACCATGCTGCAGGCTTTACAACCAGTATCTCATAGAGTCCTCATGGCACTCACTTTCCCTTCTTGAGAAACTGAGGTTCAGAGACGGGAAGTCTCTCACCCAGGGTCACATAGTGAGTTAGTTAGGAATGGCTGGATGGGAGGCCAGGTCCTTCCCTAATGCCCTTCTTATTCCCAATCCCCATCTTGAATTAAAAAAAAAAAAAGACACTCACCATACAATTATAGAGGCAGGGACTTCACTGGGGAAAAGGATCTTGGGAACTTTGTGTTTCTTTTTTGGGAAGGAGGGGAGTGGTTTAGGAAGAGTATTGTGATTTTAAATTTGAAAGGATTGGTGGATTGGAAAGGCATACTCAGAATCACCACCATATATTGATCAGAGAGGCCAGAGGGGTCGAGACATTGCCCAGCTACTGACTCCCAGACCACAAGTATCTGGAGGGCAGAAATTCAGTGTCCTTCTCTTAGGTAATAGTTACTGAGGGCCTACTATGTGCTCCTTTAGTATCTGTTCAGGCATTTATTCAACAAGGATTTATTGAGCACCTACTGTGTGCTAGGTACTGTGCTAGTCATTGGGGATACAACAGTGAGCAAAACATATATAATCCCCTTGCCCTCATGGAGCTCACATTCTAGTGGAGGAAGACAGGCTATAAACAAGTAGACACATACAATAAGATAATTCAGATTGTATTAAGTGCAAGGATGGAAGCACACTGGCAGCTGCAATGTAGACTCACAAATGGCCCTATCTAAAGTGGTCAGGGAAGGTCTCTTGGAGGAAGTGACATTTGAGCTGAGACCTGAAAGATGAGGAGCAAGCCAGGTGGAAGACTGGGGGAAGAGCTACTAGACAGAGTGAAGAGCAAATGCAAAGGCCCTGAGGCGGGAGTGCTTGTGGTGTGTTTTCGGATCTGAAAGAAGGCCCTGCAGTAAAGGAGTGAGTAGCCTGCTTCACACAGCGTCCGTCAAGGTGAGTTTGGAAATTGGAAAGCCGGCAGAAGCAACATGCAGGGCAGGGTGTTAAAGGCCTGTTGTCAGCTGACTATCACCAGCCCACACCACGGAAGCCCTCCGAAATCTCTCAAGAGGTTCCATGACTAGCCCAAGATCATGACAGCAGCAAGGGGCACATCCTGCCCACACTTTATGCTTCACTACTGCTACCTGGTGCTGGGCCACAGTCTCAAAGACCTGTGGAACCTGGGATGTGAGCCCTGGGAGCCCTCAGAGGCTCAACAACTCCTTCATTCCCAGTGGAAGGCAGGGCAGACATGCACTGCTCTTCTTCCATGGCTCCTGGGTACAGGCCCACATGAGAATGTCCCCAGAGGGGGGAGGTCCTGCTGGGCTGCTCAGGTCTGTATAGTGCAAAGGCCTCCCCAGGTAGTGATGTGGCCCCAACCTGACCTAGAGCTACTCCCCGCCTCTTCAAACCCAAGAAACCATCCTGATCTCTCCTCACAAAACAATCTCATGGCCCTGCAGCTCTCCAGCTCTGCTACAACTGGCTTCTGCCCTGCTGACCTTTCTGCTGTCTCCTTACCTACCAGCCCCTCCAGCATTCTCCTCCAGCCTGACTCCCAAGGCCCACCTCTTCCACCTTTCTCTCTCATCAGCACCTTCTACTCCCGCCTTCCCTTGTCCTCCCACCACACACACCTGGCAAAACCCCAACCTTGGATCAATCCACCATCCTTTTTTTTTTTTCCACTCATACTCCAAGGCTGCTGAATAGTACAGGAGAAAATCACATAAGCAGAAGGCTTGGCATTACTTTCATGGTCTCTAGCCTCAGTTTGGGGAAGCGGAAAGACCACAGACTTCGGACACAAACACATCTGGTTTTGAATCCTGGCTCCATACTGGCTGGGTGACCTTGGGCAAGTTACTTAACTTCTCTGAGCCTCAGTTTCCTCCCCTACAAAATAGGACTAATGATATCTACTTCACAGAGGGCTCCTTTAGTTGAAATGAGAACCCATGTAAAGCACCTAGTCCAGTGTAGGCGCTTGGAAAATGGAAAAGACTCCTTTTCTCCTATTCCCCCAACTAATCCCTGGTTCCCCCAACCAAATCCCCGTTGCTGCCTTGCAACCCTGCCCCTTTTTCTTGGAATGCTCCCTCTCCCATAAGCCTCAGCAGAGAGAAGAGAAGGGTGTCAGAGAGGTTGAGAGGCATAAGAGACAGAAAGAGACAGGGATAGAGGTTGAAAGGACTGGACGGAGGGCCGAGGGGCGGGGGTGGGGCATGAGGGGACCCGGAGGGCCCTCGTGAGAAGGCCAGCCCCAAGGTGGGGCTTAGAGGGCCCTAGAACAAGAACCCGCTCCCAGTACCAGGCCCGTGGCCGGGGCTCCCATGCTCCCTCGATCACTCACCAGGCCGAGGCTGCGAGCCCTCCAGGTGGTAGGAGAAGCGCAGGGCCCGGTGGTGCTGTGGACTGGGGCCGCAGGGCAAGACCCGGGGGCCTGGAGCAGCGCCCAGGCTGGCGTCCGAGGGTCCGGAAAACTGGGGATCCAGAGAGCCGCCGAGAGCCGAGCCTGAGCCCCTGCGCACCGGCAGTCCAGGCTCCGAGGCTCCAGGGTCCGAGTCGGCACAGGCCGGTGGAGCGGCTCCGGGGGGGTTCGCGGCTCCGGGGGGGTTCGCGGCCGGGTGTTCGGGCTCCGAAGGCCCAGCGCCCCCCAGGGCTCGGTGGCCATGCATGGTCCGGGCCTGGGCGCGGGGCCCGGGCTCCCCGCTTGGCTCCAGCTCCTGGGGCGGAGGCGCGGGCGGAGGAGGCCGGGCGCCCGGCGGAGCAGCGGCCTCAGGCTCGGGGGGGCGGGGCTGCGGGCTCAGCCCCACTGCGGAGACTCGAGCCCCCGGCCCGGGCCCGGGCCAGCAGCCGTGGCAGCGGTGGCAGTAGCACCAGCAGCCGCGGCCACCGCCGCTGCCGTGCCAGGCATCGCCGGCCCCGGCCCCGCGCAGGGAGTGGGCTCGGCGGGGCCGGGGGCCCGCTGCGGAGCGCTGTCTGTGCGGCTGCGGTTGGGCGAGGGTCGGGGGGCTACGCTCGGCGCGGGCTCTTCTGGGAAAGGCGAGCCACTTCCGTGGCCCCGGGGCGAGTGGTTGGTCGGATCCGAGTGCGGGGTCTCTTCTTTCTCCCCGAATGGGAATCGATCTGGGCTCTCCTGGCTGGTCGGAAAGGGTTCTTCCTCCCGCCGCAGCGGAGACCGGGGGCGGAGGAGAGGGGAGGGGAGGGGAGGAGAGGGGAGGGGAGAGAGGACGGCGGTGGCTGGGGGCGCGCGTGTGTGCTGCGCGCCTGGGCTGCGGAGCTCGCCTTCAGCCAGTCCTCCCAGACGATGCTCCAGCCGCGGGGGCCGGGGAACGGCCTGGGCCAGGCTCCACAGTCCTCGCCAGCCTCAGCTTGGGTCTCGGCGGCAGCAGGCGGGAAGGAGCCCTAGGAAGGGGGATGGGGAGGCGGGAGCCGTCGCTGAGGCAGCCGCAGCCAAAGCGGCGCTGGGACCCAGTTACCGAGCCCCGCCCCCTCGCCCGGGTTTAGCGCTTGACCACACCCCCTCGCTCCGGCCCGCCTCACTTCTCGCTGCGACCGCCCTCCAGGCCCTACTTCTGCCCCTTAAAAGTTCCCCCTCAGCCTGCCTTCCCCATTTCTCCCGGGTCCCACACAGTCAAGTCTCTGGGCTCAACCCCCCAAATCTGCCCTTCTATCCCATCTCAGGTCTTCCTCCCTCCCCTCACCACCACTTCCCCTTTTTTTTTGAGACAGAGTCTGCTCTGTGGACCTGGGTAGAGTGCAGTGGCATCATCGTAGCTCACTGCAACCTCCAACTCCTGGGCTCAAGCGATCCTCCTGCCTCAGCCTCCCGAGTAGCTGGGACTACGGGCGTGTGCCACCACGCCCGCCTAATTTTTCTGTTTTTAGTAGAGACAGGGTCTGGCTGTTGCTCAGGCTGGTCTTGAACTCCTGACCTCAAGCAGTCCTCCCACCTTGGCCTCACAAAGTGCTAGGATTACAGGCGTGAGCCACAGCGCCCGGCCTTCCCCTCACCTTTTATTCTCTTTTCCAGAAGCCTTTCCACATGTTCCAGACTTTCCCTAGGGCTTGGCTTATAGAGGACCTGTCTCTGATACTCTTCACTCTGCTCAGACCAGACATCATGGTCCTTCCTCACTCTCTTACCAATAGCTTCAGTTCCCTGGTTTGTCGCATCTGCCTGGCAACATCCCAACCTTAGATCAGTTGAACTGTCCTCCTTTTCCATGCCTGTGCCCAGGCAGCTAAACACTGCTGGAGAAAACTAGTCAACCTCACAGATTTGTGCCATGTATAAACCCATGGTTCCCAGCTTCTACCAGGCTGTCAGTGCTGACCCACAACCCTACTAGTCAGCTCTTTCTGCCATTCTCCACTGCGGTCATTTCAAACCTTCTCCCCTCCCCTAAATCCCCCAACTTCTCCATCTGCCCCCTAACCCTCAGCAGATAACCCTACCTCCTACTTCACAGAGTAAACAGAAGCCACCAAAGAGGAAGCTCTTGACTTCTTGCCACCAAGCCTAGGAATTCATCTTTGCTCCTTCCCATCAGCATCTAAACATATGCAGGTCTCTTCCATCTGAAAACAAATAAACAATTAACCAAGAATTCTCCCTTTCCAGCCACCTCCCTCTCTCTTTTCTACAAACTTCTCAAAAGAGTTGCCTACACTCAACTGTCTTCATTTTCCCACCTCCAACTTATCTTTCCATCCACTACAATCTGCCTCCACTACTTGCTTGAAACTGCTCTCTCATCAAGGTCCGCCATGGCCTTTGTCACTAAATCCAACAGAATCTTTTCAGAGGTTATCCTACTTGGCTTCTTGGTAGCATCTGGCACTGGTGACCGCTCCCTCCTCCTTAAACCACTTCCATGACACTGCACTATCCTTGTTTTTCTCCTACATCCTTGGTAATTCCCTTTTACTTTCCAGGCTCCACTTTGTCCAACCCTTAATGTTGATGCGCTTTAGGGCTTTGGCCTGAGTTCTCTTGTCTTCTATGCTCTTTCCTTCAATTATCTCATTTGCTGCCATGACTTCAATTATCTCTTTGCTGATGACTCCCAAATTGATACCTCAAGACCAGGTATTTCTCCAGACCCATGCATTCAACTGGTTACTAGACAGCTCTACCTGAATATCCCAGAAACACCCAAAACCTCAACTTCTCAACTCAAAACATCCTCCTCCCAACCTGTTTGTCCTTCTTTGTACCTTACCTTAGTGAATGACCCCAGTCAAAGCAGAAGCCTCAGCTACACCCCTTATTCTTCTCTCTCCTCTACCCGCCCCATGCAATCACCAGGTCCCATTATTTTTACCTCTTAAATAGCTTCCAAATCTATTGATGTAGTCTCTACGTTTCTGCTGCCACTACCATAGTTTAGGCCAGCACCATTTCTAAACTGCAATACTCTCACAAGCCTCCCTGTTTCAGTCTCGTTCTCTGGAATCTATTCTCTACATTATAGGCAGTGTGTATCATTTGAAAAGATAAATCAAATCATATCACTCCCATGTTCAGAACCCTTCAATGAGTCCCCACTGGCTCAAAAGGAAACCTACCTTCCTTAACAGGGAAGGTTAAGCTGGGCCCTTCAGGATCTGGCTCCATGCCAGCCTTTCCAGACTTTGCGCTGAAATTCTTAGACTGTTCCTTAGTCTCTCTAGCTTCCTAGTTTTTGCATATGCTGTTGCCTCTGTGTGAAACTCTCTCCACATCTCCCCAATTCCACTTCATTTATTCTTCAGATCTCAGCTCATTCAATGAATGTCTTTTGAGCACCCACTATGGGCCAGGCACCATGTGAGGCACTAGCTATGCTGTAGTGGATAAGACAGACACGAACAAGACAGTTGTGAACAAACTCTGCCCTCAGAGTTTGCGGTCTGGTACTGGAAAGGATTTAAAATAAACAAACACATAATTACAACACATAAACACACATAATTACAAATTGTGATAAGGCTGTAAAGGGACAGAATGGGGTGATAGGCAAAGAGAATAATGAGGTGGGGGTGATTTAGCTTGAGGGGTCAGGCAAGGCCTGATGTTTCAGCTAAGCTGTGGAGGAGTGGGGGTTAGCAGATGAGTGGAGGCAAGTGTTCCAGGCAGAGGACACAGCACGTGGGAAGGCCCTGAGGAGAAAGGGAAATGGTGTATTCAGCAGTTATAGGAAGGCTAGTGGGCTGAGGGCAAGAGGGGTGGGATATGAGGTCGAAGAGGTAGGCAGGGACCAGATTATGTAGGGCTTTCTAGGCCATGGTAAGGAGAATGGATTTTATTCTACAAGCAATGAAAAGATATTGAAGCAGTGCTTTTAAATGTGGGTCAAACAGGAGAAGGTAGTGAAATCAATTTGAGAAAAGAGTAGAAAATATCAGAGTGTATCATAGGATCATGTAGGAAGGGTATGTTTCATGAAACTTTTCAGTTTGTACCACATGTAAACTGGATCATGAGGAAACAGTATCTCTTTTGTAGATTCTTCACATCCAAAAAATGCTGAGATACACATTGAAAGGTTTTAAGCTTGGGGTTGACAGGGTATATTTAACATTTTTAAAAAGATGACATGGGTTGCTATGGATTGGATTGGAGGTGGACAAGATTAGGAACCTACTGCGGTCAGAAATGATGGTGAGTTGACTAAGGTGGTGGCAGTGGAGATGGAAAGAGGCAGATAGATTTGAGAGATATTTAGAATTGAGAGGGCTTGGTGTGGAGGCTTAGAAGAGGAAGGGAGAGGGAGGAATCAAGGATAACTCCAAGGGATCTGGTGATGTTGGGGGCAGTCACTTGTTGAGATGAGGAAGACAGAAAGAGGAACAGGTTTTCAGGGGAAGATCAAGAATTCAGTTTTGGATACATTAACCTGGAGATGACCTTGACATATCCAAGTGGAGAAGTCAAGTAGATAGTGGTATATACATCCCAGGGGAGAGGTCTGTGATTCAAAAATAAATGAGAGTTGTCAACATAGAGATGGCATTAAAAGTCACAAGAGTAGAAAAAAAATCAGCCTGAAACACAGCAAAGACTAAGAAAGGAATAGGATCCATGACTGAGCTCTGAGGAACTCCAACTTTACAGGCTTGGTAAAGGGGCAGGGGTTGGCAAAGAGGTTGAGAAAGAGGTAAAGAGGTAAGGACATAACTAGGAGTGTGTCAGGGATGTTTCAAGAGTGCTGAGAAGTCGAGTAAGATGAGGATTGGAAAGGGTCCATTGGATATGGCAACATAGATATTGTTGGTGATCTTGATAGGAGTAGTTTTGGAGGAATAGTGGAGGTGAACATCAAAATGGATGAAGAGTGAATGGATACACCATTGATGGAAGTGTAAATTGATACAACCACTCTAGGAAAAGTTGGGCATTTTCTAGTAAAGCTGAATGATGCACACACTCTATGATCCAGCAGTTCTAGGTATATATCCCAGAACAGCGGTTCTCACAGTGTGGTCTGGGGATTCTGTGTGTGTGGGGTGGTGGGATAGTGGGGAGGAGCAAAACCATAATACTAGTAAGATTTTATTTGCTTTTTTTATTCTTATTCTCTCAAGAATGTAGAGTGGAGTTTTCCAGAGGCTACATGACATGTGATATCACAACAGATTGAATGCAGAAGCATATATGAGAATCCAGCTGTCTTCTATTAAGCCATACAGTAAAGAGATTTACAAAAATGTAAAACAATGCCACTCTTCTCCCTAAATTCTTTTTGTTTTGGAAAATATAGTCATTTTTCATAAAAATATGTTATTTATGTTAAATGTAATGGGTTTATTATTGTTATTTTAAAATTAATATAAGCTTTTTCAGTTTTAACTTCTAATACAGCAAGTATCAGTTGATATAACCCACATAAACCAAAGCTCTTTGGGGTTTGCGATGCTTTTTAAGAATGTAAACGGGTCCTGAGACTAAAAAGTTCGTGAATTGCTCCCTAGAGCAACCCTTGCACGTATATGCTGGGAGACACTACCAGAATGTTTACAAAAGCCTGTTCGTAACAACAAGAAACTGGAAATAAGAGCATGAGATGAATACACTGAAGCCGATTTACACGATGGAATACTATAAGGAAATAAAAAATGAATGAACTGTAGCAACACGTATCAACATGGATGAGACTCAGGAAACCTAATACTGGATTCAAAAAACTCATGGAAGAATATGTTTATACAAATCTGAAAAACATGCAAAATTAAACAATATGTGGATGCATTCATATGTTGTAAAACCATACAGAAAAGCAAAGAATGAAAAGTGAAAAATTCAAGACAGTGGTTGCCTCTCAGGAAGGGGAAGGAGGTGTGATGGGGAGAGTTACCCAGGGAGTTTTGTCATTAGTAAATGATCTCTTATCATTTACTAATGGGTGATAGGGTACAGAGGTATTTGTTTTATTATTTATTCAAACTGTACAGATATGTATATTCTAAAATTTATAACATATATCATGTAAAACAAATATATTAATTAATTTTTAAAAACAGGACTAATTGGCTAGAGTGCTGGAGGGAGTGTAGATTGTTACTGGACCCTCGCAGAGGTCAGAGGGAACAGAATGCTTCCCTCCACCCCACTGAAGCAGGGCTAGGTGTGTAGGACAATTTCCTTGAGGAACTTGGCTGTGATGGGAAACAGAGCCCAGAGAGATAGTGTGATGGTAGGAGGAAAGTCAAAGAATGATTTTTTTTAAGATGGGAGGTACTGGACTATGTTTGCTGCTGATCCAGTAGAGAGGGAGAGAAAGGGAATAACACGAGGGAAAGGAGGGGTAGGGGTTGGGATCTGGGGCACTGGGCTTCAGAGAGGAGGAGAGCCCACGTCAGTTCCCTAATTGCAACAGGAACAAATGAGAAAAGGACGAATGGAGATACAGGTAGCTGTAGAGATTCAGCGGTGGGAAGATGAAGGTCCCAGTAACAATTCTCCATGTTTGATGGCTTCTATTTTGTCACTGAAGCATGAGGAAAGGTCATTTTCTACAGAGAGAACAGAAATATTAGTCAGTCTTTCTTAATAGCATGGTTGATAGAAATTTGTTTTTTACTATTGATAGTTTAGCAAAATTTCAGCTTCATAATAACATCTTACACATTTTTAGGACTACTGTCAAATTTGGGGAAACCTCTGCCTAGTTTCTTTTGTAAATGAGCTGTAAGATTTCAGGGCATTTCAATTTTTTTGAATGACAAATCTTCAGTACTTTTTGAATTTTCATTGTTCATTAACCAGGACCTTGGAAGGGACCTGTGCAAAGGAGGCGCCTTGAATTAAGCTTCATTGACTTCTATGTAAATCTGCCTCTGGCCTCTTTGAACTACCTCCTCCTCCAGGAAGCTTTCTCTGATTTTCCCAGGCTGGGTTCCTCCCACATGGCTTTATTTCTTTTTATTTTTTATTTTTTACTTTTTTTCTCCTCTGCACCTCCCCTCCCACAGGGCTTTATTTCTGCCACTCACAGGACATTCCCCAGTCTCTCTGAGCTAGCTAGGTCTACCTCCTCTGCTAGATAGAGGGAGCTCCAAAGGATAAGGAGTCAGGACACACTTACCCTAGAGGCTCTGTAGTCCTCCATTAGTCTGTCAGCAAGCCTTCGCTGAAGCCGTATGGCCATGTTAGTCAAACATGTAGGCCTTGGAGGCAGGCAGACTAGAATTTGGCTTTTGTACCTTGGGTGCATGGAATAATATTCATCCTAATCCTTGGTTCATGACATACTCTTACCATTGGTGCAGGCTTCACTCTCAGCTCCTCTGTGTGACCTTGGGCAAGTTACTCATCGTTTGGAATCTCAGTTTCCCCATCTGTAAACTGCAGATGATAGTAATACCTACTAACTCAGAGTTATGAGGATTTGATGACATAATCCACACAAATGCATGCACAGTCTCTGGTACCTAATGTCTAATAAATGGGAGCCCTCCATGTGACTGTACTATGGGTGTAGGATACAGTAATGAATAACAAAGGTTGGACCCTGCCTTCCTGAGCTCATAGTCTAGTGGGTCTCATACAGCCCAGCGCCAACCCTGATATATCCAAGAGACTTGTGAATGATTGTTGGATCAAAATGACTTCATCCTTTTGTCTCTATTTCTTTCTTGTTTTTCTCTCTCTTCCCAGTTCGCCATCACTGTCACCACCTCTGACGTCCCCTATCTCTGTCTCTATTTTGCTTTCTCTTCTCTTTCTGTTTATATCTGTCTGGCTGTTTCTTTTCCTGTCTCTCCTATCCTCTTTCTCAAACTCTCTCCCCTTCTTGCTTTTGCTCTCTCACTGTCTCTATATTGGTTATGTTGGGGGCTCCCTTGTCTCCATCCTGTCCCCATCTAACTCATGGTCCTCATCTTGGTCTGTGTCTCTGTCCTTATACATATGACCACATTGCTCTCTCTCATCTGTTTCTAAATTTCTATGTGTTCCAGAATTTCTGTCTTGTCTGTTTATCTTTCAATTTCCCTTGGCTCTTTAGCCTCTCTTCTGTTCTTCTGTCCCCATCACCCTGTCCCTATTTGTCTTATCTCTGGCTGTCTCCCAGGCCTCATCTTTCTATTTGTGTTGCTGCATTCATCTGTTTCTGTTCCTCCCCCACCCCTATCTTTCTCTATTCTCACTTTTCTGTTCCAGTCTCTGATCTCTGCCTTCTTTTTTTCCCTTAACAGTTACATTCTTTGTCTCTGTTTCTGTCTCTCTTTCTCACACATACCCCTATAGGTTGGTCTTCTTGTCCCCTTCTCCCTGATTCTTTCTCCTCATCACTTTATCTCCCATTTCTGTTTCTCTGTCACCATCTCTCTTGTTGTGTCATTCTTCTCATGTCCCCATCTCTCTGTCCCTAGGTGTTTCATGTTTGCTATCTTGTCCCCAGCTCCATGTCCCTCTGTCTCTACCTCTGTGTCACTGACAGAGTCGTCAAAAGTATGGTCTCTGGTGCTAGACTGTTTGGATTCCAATTCCAGCTGTGCCATTGACTTGCTGTGCCTCAGTGTCCTCATTTGTAAAATAGGGTTGATAACAGCACCTACAATTCATAGTGTTGCTGTGAGGTTTAAATGAGTTAATACATGTATGGCTCTTAGAATGATGCCTCAGACAGAACAAATGCTCAAAAATATTAGCTTCAACATCATCGACATTTTTCTCCTCCTTGTCATCACCATCTCTTTCCATCTTTGTCTATCTAATCCCAGTCACTCCCTCCCCATCTACCTGGCTGTTATTTCTCTGTGTGTGTGTGTCTCTGTCTCTCTGCTCTCATTTTAAATACAGCTGCTTCTCTGATGCCAATCTCTGTCTCTGTTCCCACCTTTCTGTATCTCTCCCTACATTCCTGTCTTATTTCAGCCAGTCCCTCTTTTTCCACTCAACTCACTTCATCTCTCTGTATATCTGTCTCCATCCTTCTGTTCCTTTATTTCCATTTTTGACTGTCTGTTCCCACCTTTCAAACCCTATTTCTTGGTCTCTGTCTCTTTGTCTTTATCTCTCTGTCCCCATATCTATCTTTATTTATCTACTTACTTAAAATAAATTTTATGCTGTTTCTTTGTCCCCATTTCCCTGTGTCTTCCTCTGGCCTCTCTGGGCAATTTAGATTGGAATTAGTCTGGTAGATAATGTGGAGCTATAAAAGGGTTCAAGAGGAAGAAGTAGGCCTGGCAAGAGGCGAGTGGCAGGGTGTGGAATTTCATGGCTCTGCCAAATCCTCCTGAAAGACGTGGCCTCTGAGGTCAAGGTTAGCATAAACCCCCTCAACTCAGCCTCTTGAAGGAAGACAAAGAATGCTGCATTTATTGGGAGGACCAGGAAGGGGTATTTTTCTGAGTGAAATTCCATCCGGAAGCTGGAATCCAGAGCATTTCCTGTTGTAATGTTTCTTCCAGACTTGGAGAGTCTGAACTTGCCACGTAGCATGTGTATTCTATGCATATGCTTCTACAGTGAAACACAGAGATGCATACAGAATCCCCCTCCCTTAGAGACCCAGACACGTGCAGAGACAGATACACATAGAATCACGGACTCTCACAGATGCAGATACTCAGAGACATGGAAAAGCACACAGAATAAATCACCCGCTGGCAGAGATGCAGACATACACAGGGACATTGAGAGACCCACAGAATTACCCCTTCTGAGCTCAGGGACCTGTGTGAACAGATACAGAAGAACAGCTACACAAAGAATCATCTAGCCAATTGCCCTTTGAAAAACTGTTCTCTTTCAGTCTTATATTTTCATATAAACAGAAGCACAGCAGAACATCACATATAAACACACACATTCATAGAAGTGTGCACAATCATATACAGTCACAAATATCCAAAGCCACAGAGAATCACACACAGCCATTGCTTTGCTGGAACTACAAAGGTAGCCAAACTCCCTCTGGCTCCCAAATGACAGGTATGCTGCTCCTCTGGCAGCCCCCTCTCTGTGAAGGCATTGCCAGGCACTCAAGTTGGAAACCTGACCATTAGGAACTGGACAGGGATAATCTGAAAATCTGGATAAGATTTTTTCCTAGAGAAGCATAAAATGACAAAAATGGTATAGGAAGAAGTGGAGAACTTGAATAGATCACTAAGTATTAATGAAGTTGAAATGGTAGTCAAGGACCTCCCTTTCCCCCAAATTCAGACCCAGATGGTTTTACAGGTGTATTATGCCAGACTCTCAAGGAACAGTTAATTCTCTTCTTATACAAGTTATTCCAAAAAATAGAAAAGGAGAGAAAGCTGCCTGGCTCATTTTATTAGTCTAGTATAATCTTGAAATCTTGATTCTAAAACCTGACAAGGATAATACAAGAACAGAAAATTTTAGGCTCAATTCACTTATAAATATAGATGCACAAATCTTAAATACAATATTAGCTAATAGAATCCAACATTATATTAAAAATATATTATTTAGATCATACTGTTTTTGAAAATAATACATCATGATCAAATGGAGTTTATTTCAAGAATGCAAGGAGAATTAGTTCAATCTCAGAAAAATGTGTTAATATAATTCACCCCATTAATTGACTAAAGGAGAGTAATTGTATGATTATTTCAATCAACGTAGAAAATGCATGTTACACACCTACTTACAATTAAAAATCTTAGCAAACTAGGAACAGAAGGCAAATTTCTTAACTTGGTGAAGGTTACATACCTAAAACTTATAGCATACTCTCTACTAAATGGAGAAACTTAAGATGCATTTCCTTTAAAACTGAGATTAAGACTAGATATTCTCACCAACTAATATTTAACATAGAACTGGAAGTCTTGCTTAATACTACAAAGGGAGAAAAAGAAATAAGAGATGTAAAGACTGGAAGAAAAGAGATTAAAAAGATTCAACAGGCCAGGTGTGGTGGCTCATGCCTATAGTCCCAGCTACTCGGGAGGCTGAGGAGGGAAGATCACTTGAGCCCAGGAGTTTGAGGTTGCAGTGAGCTATAATGATGCCACTGCACTCTAGCTTGGGCAAAAGAGCAAGACCCTGTCTCAGAACAAAACAACACAAAACAAATATTAAACAGATATACTATTAGAATGAAAAAGAGTTCAGCAAGGTTGCCAGATACAAAATCAACTTATAAAAATTAATAGCATTTCTTTACCTTAGCAATAAACAACTGGAAAAAACTAATAAAAATAAGATACCTAAAATTTTTCACCATACCAAAATATAATATAAATTTTTCTAAATATCAGGATAACTACAAAAACAAATAAGATAGACTACATAGCGAAATGTTTTTAATATATAAACATATAGATAAAAAATAAAATAAAACTTAAAATAATATGACAATAATAACACCAAACATCTTTCATATCAATAAACAGAAATGGTCTTAGCTCACATGTTTAAAGAAAAATGTTTTCCCATTGGATCACCAGACAAAACCCAACTGCTGTATTCAAGAGAATTAACTAAAACAAACTAATTCAGAAAGGTTAAAAATACAAGAAAGGGCAAAGGTATACCAGTTAAACACAAATAAAGAAAGCAAGAGTTGCAATCTTCATATCAGACCAGTTAGGAAATCAGAACAAAAAGCATTAATTGACTGTCGAGGTCATAGGGGGGGAAAAAAAAAGGAAAGACTGGGGAACTGTCACAGACTGGAGGAGACATGATGACTAAATACAATGTGGTATCCTGAATTGAAGCCTAGGATAAAAAAGGAATATTAGTGGAAAAAACTGGTGAAATCTGAATAAAGGCTGGAGTTTAGTTAATAGCAATGTACCAATGTTAATCTCTTAGTTTTGACAAACGTAGTTACATAAGATGTTAACATGAGGGGCAACTAGGTGAAGGGTATATGGAAACCCTATACTATCTTTGCAACTTCTCTGAAAACCTAAAATTATTCCAAAATAAAAAGTTTATTACAAAAAAGCATTAACTGAGACAAAGAAGGCCAATGAAGATATAAAGATATAATTAACAATGAAGATATAAAGTTATGAATATTTTTGTATCAGATAACATAGCAACTCCTTTTTTTTTTTTTTTTTTGGAGACAGGGTCTTGCTCTGTCACCCAGGCTGGAGTACAGTGGTGCAATCATAGAACACTGCAACCTTCAACTCCTGGCCTCAGGTGATCCTCCCACCTCAGCCTCCTGCGTAGCTAGGACTACAGGTGTGCACTACCACACCTGGCTAATTTTAAAATTTTTTTGTAGAGATAGGGTCTCACTATGTTGTCCAGGCTAGTCTCAAACTCCTGGCCTCAAGTGATCCTCCTGCCTCAGCCTCCCAAAGTGCTGGGATTGTAGGCGTGAGCCATGTGACCTGGCCAACACAGCAACCTTCACAAAGCTGAAATGATAAGAGATACAAGGAGAAAGAGATAAAAGATTGAAACAAACTAAAAACAGGAAAAATTTAACTCATCTTTCTCATTCTAGGGCAGAGCAAAGGAATAAAAAACCCAGTAAGAATACAGAAAACCTAAACAACAGAATCAGTATTAGGCCAAGAAGAAAATCTCAATAAATTCCAAAAAGTAAAACTAATTCATATTCTCTGATCACAACTGGATAAAACTAGAAATCAATGTAAAACAGATCTTCCATCCAAATATGTAGAAACTCTCAAACAACTCTTGGGTCAAATGGGACACTCAAACCAAAATTGCTGAATTTCTAGACAATAATGGTAATGAAAATACTATATATCAGAATCTATGGATATAGCTAAAGCAGTGGTCAGAGGAAAGTTCATAGTCTTAAAATAATTATATTAAAAACAAGGAAAAAAATTAAATAAATAAGCATAAAATTAAAAAAGTTAGAGAAAGAAAAAATAAATTCAAGGAGAGTAGAGGGAAAGAATTAACAAAGATAAAAATTGAAATAAAGGAGCTAGAAAACATCTAGATAACAATAAGACAAATAAATGAGCTGATTCTGTAACATACATATATATATATATATATATATAAGCTATTAGATAACATAATCAAGAAGAAAAGGAGAAAGCAAAATAAGAAATGAAAACTTGGACATAACCATAATAAGAGGACATTTTAAACATCATAAAAGACTTCTTCACACAACTCTATACAAATAATTTTAAAGAGCTGGAAGAAAATGATAATGTCCCAGGAAAATGTAATTTACCAAAACTGACCCTAAAAGAGAAAAGTCCATATAGACCAATTTCCATGGAAGAAATAGAGAAAGTTAAAGCATCAGACCAAGATCCTTTCACAAGGGCAGGTCTATTAACCCTAAAAACCAGATAATTCCAATGCTATTTTCATTTTCCTGAGCCTAAAGAAGGAACATTTTCAAAATATTTTTATGAAGTGAGTACAACACTGACATCAAGATCTGACAAAGATTTTACAAGAAAAAGAAAGCCATATAAACTTATGAATATTGATGCAACATTCTAAACAAAGTGTTAACAGACAGAATTCATGACTGTGTGGGATTTATTCCAGGAATGCAAGAATTGTTCAATACTAGCAAATCCATTAAATACAATCTAACCTATTATTAAATTTAAGTAGAAAAATCATATCATCATATCCAGAGATGCCAAAGAATCGTTTGACAAAATTCAACACCCCATTCTTTAAAAAACATTCAATAAAAGATGAATATATGGTTTCTTCCTTGATACATTTTATCTCTCTCTCTCACTAGAGAGAGAGATCCCCAAATCTAGCATTTTACTTAACCAGGAAACATTAGCAACATTTATATGCTAAAATCAGAAACCAGGTAAGGGTTATCTACTCTCTCCACTACAATTTAACATTGTATTGGAGGTAGCAATCATTACAATTATAACAGAAACGAGAAATAAATTAGAAATAAATTGGAATGGAGGAGGTAAAGGTATCACTATTTACAGATGAGATTGTACAGCCTGAAAACCCAAACAAGCCAATAGAAAAACTACTACAAACAACAGAATGCAGTAAGGTAGCAGGATGTAAAATTAATATATAGAAATCATTCATGATTCAGGAAGATTAGATAAGAAAAAAAAAGAAATCATTCAGTTAGAAGACATATGGAAGAGAAGGCTCCATTTATTATAGCAACAAAAAAGATAAAATACCTATAAACAACCTTAACAGGAAATGTCCAAAACCTTATGAGAAACATTTATAACACCCTAAAGGAACAATTGGAACAAAACATGCCATGTTCTTAGATAGGAAGACTCAAAATCATAAAGATGTCAAATTAATTTATAAATATATTAATAGTACAAGTCCATTAAAATACCATTTTTTTTCTTTTTCTGAAACTAGACACGCTGATTCTAAAGTTCACATGGAAAAATAACAAGCAAGCATAGCCAGGATATGTCTGAAAAGGAAGAACAATGATGGCAGACTACTGCCACAATAATGCTCTGTAAGCAGCCAAAATGAATATTTATGTACCAAAACTTAGACAGAGTATGCGGGTTAGCTGGGAGGTTCTACAATCTGGGCCAGGCTCTGTTGATCTCAACGAGGCTGGCTAGCTTGTGTGTCTGCACTCGCTGGCTTGGCTGGAGGTTGGCTACTATAGGATGCGTTAGCAGGGACCACTAAGCTCATTTCTACACGTCTCTCACATCCCTCCAGCAGGCTAGCCTGGGTATGTTCTCATAGCTGTGGCAGGGGTCCAAGAGAGGAAGCGGAATATGCGAGGACTTTTTCAAGTCTCTGCTTATATCAAGTTTGCTATTATCCTGTTGGTTAAAGCAAGTCACATGGCCAAACTCAGTCGGTGTGGGAGGGCACTACCAAAGGGTGTGGATAGAGAGATACCTGAAAAATTGCAATCTATCACAAAAACTATAACTCAAAATCTAGAATCCACAAAAGATAACATAGATAAATTTGTTTACATAAATATTGAACTGGCTTGGAAAAAATCCATTAGCAAAGGCTAAAGAATGACAAATTGGGAAAAAATATTGGCAACTGATGTCACTGACAAAGGTCTAATCTTTCTAATTATATAACAAGGTTCTAGAAATCAAGGCAAGACCAACAACACAACAGAAAGAGGGACAGAGGATATAAAAAGATAATTCACAGAAAAAGACATAAAAATGGCCCATAAACATATGAAAAAATGCTCAACCTCACTCATAAGAGAATGTAAATTAAAACCACATTGAGATACCATTTCTTACCTATTGCATTGTCAAAAATCCAAGTCTAACAATACACTTTGTTGTTTGTGAGGCTGTGGTGAAACAGATACACTCATTTGTCGCTGGTAGAAATGCAGAATGGTATAACATGTATGCAGGACAATTTTGACAATATCTACCAAAATTACAAATATAAATCTTGAAATTTATCCTACCGAAGTATCTGCATATGTATGAAATATCTATTCATTGTGGCACTGTTTGTAATACTAAAGACTAAAAACACCCAAAGCATCTTTCAATAGGGGACTTCAGTCATTAAATGAACATCCACATAATGTACATCCACATAAAGTAACACTTTGAGGCAGTACTCTATGTGCTTTCATATAATGGCTTTCTACGTACTAGAAACTCGCTAATGCTCTGATACAGAAAGACCTCCAGGATATATTATTAAGTGAAAAAGAAACATGTATAACAGTATATACAGTATGGCATCTTTTGTGTAAGAGGGGGAGGTGGAATAGGCTATACATTCATATTTGTTTGTGTCTGCATAAAGAAATACTGGAAGAAGACAAAAATAAACTGACAAAACTGATACCTGTGGTGGGGGTGTGTGGGGGCAACTGGGTGCAGTGGACAAGGGTGGGTAAGATATCCTAAAATATAGTTTTTTAAAAATACTATTTTATTTATACTCATGTATGAAAAAAGTGGCTATACTGATATTGGAAACAGAATTCAATAACAAATTGTATTTAAATTTTATAAAGAACACACAAACATTAAAACACTGATTGGTTATAGAAAGCAGAGTTGGGGGAAAAACCATTGGCTATAATTTTCATTTTCATTAAAGAGCAGTACCCTCTGAGAAGAATCAAATCAATTAGTAATATTCACCCATACTGCAAAATAATATGTACAAAGGGAAGTTAGTGATTGTACTGATTTTATTACTTTTATGAAGCCATTTTATCTTTCTCACACTCAATGCAAAGAAATAAAACATAATCTGAAGAAAAATATGTCCTTATCATTATTCACAATAAAAAGAGTCTGTTTCATTCTGCAGGCCTGGGAATATTGTACAATAGGGAACACTTAATGGCTCAAGTGGATCAATGTACCATTTTGATTCTGATCCACTGAATAGAATCTCATCTATACCTGGTGACTGTACTAACTCCATGGGAGCTGTGATAGACTGAACCATTTTTGTGGTATCCCCAGATCTCATTAAATAAGAAAAGACTCTACACAAGAAAATATACCAATTGATCTGTTTACAAATTATATCTATAGGCTCTTTCTTTAGTGTAAGGTGGAAAAAGGGAACCTTTTTTGAGCACGTGGATAAAGTATTACTGTGGTCTAAAGACTGCTGGATTGATATCGTGTTGCTATAATGAAGATAAGGTACACACTGAAAGCACTGTCAGATTAACAAACTTCCACAACTTGTCTCAGTTCTTCAAATAATGGCGTAAGTTCCTTTTCTAGGCTGACAATTAGTCTTGTATTGGCATTGCTGCTGGCTATGAAACTCACCACCGAAGGTAAACAAATTGAACCACCTGGTAGGTGTTATAGTAACAGATGATACTTTTATTTTTTGAAAGTCCAAGTTTGCTGTCTTGGTTTGTTGGAAGGGCAAAAGTAGATAAGAAACCAGGTCTCAAAGCATGTTCTGGAGCATTATCATTGGCTACTTTAACAACAGGTACTCCATCTCTATCTGACACAACAATAGCATCGAGTCCTTCAACACTCGGTAACTTTTTATACAGGGATCACTTTAGGTCATCCGCCATGATGAACCCCTTTCTCCTGCAGGATCAATCTCCACGCCTGGGTTTCTGGGCTGCCCAGTTCTCTCTGCTATCACTTCAGGGACAGCTTCAAAGACAGGCCCTAAAGTATAATTTTAAAATAGTTTTGATATTCAAAATGTGTATTATCTATTAGAAAATAAGCAAAAATAAAATATTCACAATAGTAACAAACCGTGTAGGGGTAGGGAACCTGCAGCCTTGGGGCCACATGTGACTTTCTGGATCCTTGAGTGTGGCCTCTTGACTGAATCCAAATTTTACAGAACAAATCCTTTTATTAAAGGGATTTGTTCTGTGAAGCCTGGATTCAGTCAAGGGGCCACACTTGGGGATCTGGAGGGCCACATGTGGCCTTGAGGCCGCAGGTTCTCCACCCCTGCCTGAGGTTCTTAGATGGAATGAGTCATTATTACAATGATGTCAACTCCCTCAAATTAATCTATAAATTCAGCGTGATCCCAATCAAAATCCCAGTTGAATTTTTGAAGACCTTGCTAGATTCATTTTAAAATTTAGGTGGCAATATAGCTCTAAGACAACCTTAAAAGAAAACTTAAAGAGAAGGAAATGCCCCATCAGATATTAAGATACATTACAAAATATTCAAACTAAGGTGGTATTAGTATAAGAACAGAAATAGACCTATGTGTGTTTGTGTGTGTCACCATAATATATGATAAAGGTGGCACAGCAAATCAGCAGGAAAAGGAGGAATTGTTTAGTATTTGATGGTGGGAAATCTGGCTCATCACGTGGAAAAAAAATGAAACTGCATCCCTATCACCCTATATGAGAGTAGATTACCCTATATGAGAGTAGTAAATGTGAAAGGTAAAACTATGAAATTAATAGAAAAAAGAGTGGGAGAATATCTTTTTGGCCTAGGACGAGGGAAGTACTTTTAAAATAAAACCCCCAAACAAGAAACCACATAGCAAAAAAATTGATGAATTTGATTTCATCAAAATCAACAATTTCTGTTCAAAGAAGACTATCATGGGCAAAGTTAAAATAGTGAGAGAATATTTGCAACATCTGAAACTGACTAATAGCTAGACTCTGTAAGGAACTCCAGCAAATCAACAGGAAAGATAGGAACTCCAATAGAAAAAACAGGCCAATTATATAAGCAAGCAATTTACATAAGAGGCTTTTAACACACATATGAAGAGATGCTCAGAAATTCAGGAATCAGAGAAATGCAAACTAAAACAAAGTAAGATATTACTTTATATCTGTTAGACTGGCAAAAATTAGAAAGCTGTAAAATGTCAAGTGTTAGTGAGGATGTGGAGATACAAAAATCCTCATACATGGTGAAAATGTGGACTGGTGCAGCCATCCCAGAGAACCATTTAGAAGTATTGGCATTCTTAGTCACACTAAGTATATGCACACTTTAGGATATAATCATTCAGCTCTTGGATGTATGTTCCAAAAGAAATCCTCACATAGGTCAATAAGCAGACAAGTACAAGGATATTCACTGAAGTATTATTGGGGAGCTGGAGGCAATCTTGCTGTCTATCACTGGGGAACTATTCAGGGAAAATGCAGTGAAGGCACACTGTGGTTACCAGGAGCAATTAGAAGCAACGGATTAGATGTGCACACAGCAATATGGATAGACCTTAAAAACACAAGGTTGAATGAAAAAAGTAAGAGAGAATGAGATATCTATATAAAATAAAAATACACAAAGTATTCTTGATAATGGGATAACTTGATATTATGTGACTCCTGAGGTGATACAATATAAAGTAAAGCATATCCCCTATGAGCTGTTCTTCCTGAAAATATTTAATCTGAACCTACTCATGTACAAAAAGGAAATGAATCCAGCATGTGACATACTATAAGACAACTGGCCTGGACTCTCCAAAAATATCAATGTCATTTGAAACACACAAAAAATATAGGGGGGTACTGTTTTAGATTAAAAGAGGTTAAAGGGATATAACAACCAAATGTAATACAGAAACCTTGATTAGATCCTGGGATCAAAAAATGAAAGCAGCTCTAAAAACATTTTGGGGATATTTGGGAAATTTGAATATGGGCTGTATCTGATGGTATTATTGAATTATTGTTAAATTTTCTTAGGTGTGATAATGGTATTGTGGTTATGTAGGAGAATATCTGGCAAAATATTAAGGGTGTATGGGCTTTCATTATATTATTCTTTCAAATGTTCTGAATTTAAAAAAATTAAAAAATAAAAGTTTTGGGGAAATACACATAAAACAACAATACATATTTTGTAAGAACGCATATAAACAAAAAGATATGCATAAAACACTTTAGAATGGCTGCCTACAGGAGGGAAATGAAAGTGGGAAATAGAGATGAAAGCGATTTTAAAAGATAACAAAACCTCTCACTAAAGTAATACATTGAATAAATGGAAAACACAGAAAAGCACAAGAAAGAAAATTAACTTCACTGATAATCTCACTTTGACTTGTTAGAAATGCAAATTCCTGGGCTCTATACCAGACTTACTGAATCAAAACTAGGCATGGGGCCCAGTAATTGGTGTTTTAACAAGCCCTCCCAGTGATTCTCATGTTGGCAAAAGTTAGAGAATCACAGATCTAGATTTAACTATTATTAACATTTTGTTGTAGATCATCGTAGTCTTTAAAAAAATTATGAAATATTTCAGGCATACAAATCAGTATAGAGAATAACATAATACACATCCATGTACCGACTACCCAGCTTAGAAAGTAAAATATTAGACAAACAGCTGAAGTCCCCTGTGTTATCTCTCATTCTGTTCTTTTGTTTTCTTCCCCAGAGGTGATCATCATTCTGTATTTGGTATTTCTCATTGTTTATATACCAATATAATCTATAAACAACATAGTGTATTGTTTCCTAGATTTTAAAACTATATAAATGGTCTTATACTTCATGTATCCTTCTGCAACTTGTATTTTATCTCAGCATTGTATTTTTTAAATTTATACAGGTTGATGCACGCAACTTTCTTTTCTTTTTTTTGAGACAGGGTCTCACTCTGTTGCCCAGGCTAGAGTACAGTGGCGTCATCATAGCTCACTGCAACCTCAAACTTCTGGGCTCAAGTGATCCTCCTGCCTCAGCCTCCTAAGTAGTAGCTGGGACTATAGGCACGTGCCACCATATCTGGCTAACTTTAAAAAATTTTTGCAGAGACAAAGTCTTGCTATGTTGCTCAGGTTGGTCTTGAACTCCTGGCCTCAAGCAATCCTCATGTCTCGGCCTCCCAAAGTGCTAGGATTACAGGCATGAGCCACCAAGCCTGGCCACAACTTTCTTTTTCACTGTTGTATAGTATTCTGTCCTATGGCTACACCATAATTTATTTATTCATTTCTCTGCTGGTGGAATTTTAGGTTGTTCAAATCTTTTCTCTATTACAAACAATTCTACAATGAATATTCTTCCATATGCCTTTTTTTTTTTGAGACAGTGTCTTGCTCTGTTGCCCAGGCTAGAGTGCAGTGGCATCATCATAGCTCACTGCAACCTGAAACATTTGGACTCAAGCGATCCTCCTGCCTCAGCTTCCCCAGTGGCTGGGACTACAGGCATGTGCCACCACCATGCTGGACTAATTTTTTAATTTTTGTAGAGAAGGGGTCTTGCTATGTTGTTCAGGCTGGTCTCGAACTCTTGGCCTCAAGCAATCCTCCCACCTGTGCCTCCCAAAGTGCTAGGATTACAAGCATGAGTCACCACGCCAGGGCCCACATGCCTCCTTGAGCGAATGTTTAAGAATTTCTCTAGGACTTAAAAGTCTAGGGGTGATATCTATCTATCTGCTTCCAACAGAATTGCTGGGTCCCAGTGCCATCTTCAACTATTCCTGATACTTCCGAGTTGTTTTCCAAATTAGTAATACCAATTTTCACTCCTATTGAAGATTTCATTATAATTTATTTCCCTTATAGTTTGTGCATTTGGGATTTTGTTTAAAAAGTCCCTCCCCAGAAATAGAACTCCTGAACAGACCAATAACGAGCAACGATATTGAAGCAGCAATAAAAACTCTTTCAACCAAAAAAAGCCCCAGTGATCTCTATAAAGAGAACTACGAAACGCTGGGAAAAGAAATCGCAGATGATACAAACAAATGGAAAGACATATCATGCTCATGGATCAGTAGAATCAACATTGTTAAAATGTCTACACTACTCAAAGTGATTTACAGATTCAATGAATCCCATCAAAATACAATGTCATATTTCACAGATCTAGAAAAAATAATTCTACACTTCGTTTGGAACCAGAAAAGAGCCCAAATAGCCAAAGCAATCTTAAGCAAAATGAACAAATCTGGAGGCATCACATTACCAGACTTCCAACTATACTACAAGGCTATAGTAACCAAAACATCATGGTATTGGCACAAAAACAGAGACATAGACCAATGGAACAGAACAGAAAACCCCTATATAAAACCATCCATATACAGCCAATTGATCTTTGACAAAGCAGACAACAATATGCGCTGGGGAAAAGAATCCCTATTCAATAACTCGTGCTGGGAAAATTGGACATCCACATGCAGAAGAATGAAACAGAATCCATATCTCTCACCACTTGCAAAAATTAAATCAAGATGGATAAAGGACTTAAATGTGAGGCATGAAACCATAAGAATTCTAGAAGAAAATGTTGGAAAAACTTTTCTAGATATCAACCTAGACAAAGAATTTATGAAGACAACCCCAATGGTAATCACAGAAATAACAAAAATAAATAAATGGGACTTCATTAAATTATTAATAAAAAGCTTCTGCACAGCCAAGGAAATAATCAACAGAGCAAATAGACAATCTACAGAATGGGAGAAAATATTCACAAGTTATATATCCGATAAAGGACTAATAACCAGAATCTACAAGGAACTCAAGCAAATCAGCAAGAAAAAAAATCAAACAACCCCATTAAAAAGTGGGCAAAAGACATGAAGAGAAGCTTCTAAAAAGAAGATAGACAAATGGCCAATAAACACATGAAAAAATGCTCAATGTCACTAATCGTCAGGGAAATGCAAATTAAAACCACAATGAGATATCACCTTACCCCAGTCAGAATGGCTTTTATTAAAAAGTCCCAAAACAATAGATGCTGGCGTGGATGCAGAAAGAAACACTTATGCACTGTTGGTGGGACTGCAAATTAGTACAACCTCTATGAAAAACAGTATGGAGATTCCTCAAAGAACTAAAAGTAGACCTACCATTCAATCCAGCAATCCCACTACTAGGTATCTACCCAAAGAAAAATAAGTCATTTTATCAAAAAGACACCTGCACTCGAATGTTTACTGCAGCACAATTTACAATTGCAAAGATATGGAATCAACCCAAATGCCCACCAATTCATGAGTAGATTAACAAAACTCCATGGAATACTACTCAGCTAGGAAGAAAGATGACTTAATGCCTTTTGCAACAATTTGGATGGAATTGGAGACCATTCTCCTAAGTGAAGTATCTAAAGAATGGTAAAACAAACACCACATGTACTCACTATTAAATTGGAATTAACTGGTGAGCACACATGTGCATAGAGGGAAGTAAAATGCCATGGAAATCAAGTGGGGGGGGGAAGGAGGGGATGGGCGAAAACCTACCTAACGGGTACAACAGTGAACACTATCTGGGTGACGGGCATACTTTTAACTCTGACTCAAGCATTACAAAAGCGATCCACGTACCCAAAAACATTTGTACTCCTATAATACTTTGAAATAAAAAAAAGTCCCTCCCCAGTCATAGGTCACAAAGACATTCTCTTGCATATTTTATATGAACTTCATAATTTTACTTTTTACATTCATAGTCCACCCTCTTATGTGGAATAAGTGGTGATCCAGTTTTATATTTCTCCTTATAGTGAGCCAAATTTCCCAATGCTGTCTACTAAACTGTCCATTTCCCATTGATTTGTGGTGCAGGCCTGTAAACTCACCCAGTTAACATTTGCCGAAGTCTGCCTTGTACCAGTCTTGTGCTAGGTCTTGTTGAGGGCCTGGAGTTAAACGGCCCCTGCTCTCAGGGAGTTCACCCTCCTGTGGAGATACAGCCACATGAACAACTACAGTATTAAGTGATAAGTGCTAGTTTAGCTGTATAAAGGTGCTCTGGGTTTCTAACTGATCTAGGAGTCAGGGAAGTTTTCATAGAAGTGACAAGAGTTAGGTCTTAGAGAAACAGGAGAAATCTGCAAATGTAGGGGGAAAGGTGATGGTGGCCAGGGCTGGTTTGGGGTCCAGAGGAATTTCATGGGTCTCTAGGATGAGAGGTTAGAAGCTCACCATGGATGCAGGGGTAGTGAATCCAGTGTATGTAAGGGGTAAGCAGGCAGAGGGAATCACTTATCAGCTTGGGTGTGCTTGAGGTTGGGGAATATACCCTCCAGGTAGAGTCCCACCTACCCCGTGCCCCACCCCAGCATTTAAGCTTGAGGAAGAGGAGGGGCTGGAATTAAAAGATCAGGAAGATGACATCTTACAGCTAATATTTACTGTCAGGAGCTCCTCGATATGGTGTCTGAGGAAACCCTTACCTGTCCCCACTCCAGAGACATGTGAATTAAAATAAAATCTTAAGCCCCCCAGCTGACTGGACCCCCTCTTGGCCAAGGGGACCCCAGAAATACCCTAAAGCTGAGTTGCTCTGCCTCATCATGCCCCCTCCCTTCTTGGCGAGATCCTTTGTAACTCATTAACAGGCCTAAGGCTATGCAAGGCAAAGCTTAAATCACACCTGCAAGTCATCAATTTACTTAACAGATCACTTGAGTCTGGGTATATGTCCCTGGCTTGTCTCTCATTAACAGACTTCCTTATCTTAAACCATTCCAAGTCTTTAGACAAAGCTTCACAAATCAAAGAATCTTTAAACCACCTATAACCTGTAGCTTTGACATATCCTTTTCCGGCCAAACTAATATATGCCTACCATGTATTGATTTATGACTTTATGTGTAATTTCTGTCTCCCTGAAATGTATAAAACCAAACTTTAACCCAATTATGGTGAGACCACTTGCTCAAGGATTCTTGGGTGTGGCTCTCTGGGCCACAGTTGCACATACCTGGTTCAGAATAAACCTCTTTAAATTATTTTACAGTTTGGGTTCTTTTCCACTGACAGATATAAATCTATTCCCTACTAGAAATGCTGTTCTGGAACTGAGGAAAAATAGGGAGGAGGAGGAGAGGAGGGAAAAACGGGTGGGAGAGGCTTCCAGTTGTTCTGGCCCCTGCTGTAGCTCAGGTTGGGCCTGGCCATGGATCTGAGCTTCTGCAAAAGGTGCTGGGAGTGCTCAGGGTTTGTCTAGGGCTCTAACAGCCGAGAAGGTTCTTGGGAACAGCCAATCAATTCCTCATTTCAGGTGTGGAATACTCGGGCAGACATGTGACACAGGCGGCCATTTTCTCACACTCTGCCGTCGCCATCTTCCAGGCAAACAAAGACACCAGCCCCCACTCTTGTGTCTAATGCAGTCATGGTGAGTGCCTGGTCAGTAAACTTGGGAACACACGTACTTAATCCTTGACACAGGCCCGCATACAAGATCTTGGTTTACAAGCAGGTTACACGGCCACATGAGTACAACCGCCACTTCCCCCTACCTCTTCCCCCTTCCTCTTCCCCGCCTCCCCCCTCCCCTCTCCCCTCTCCCCTCTCCCCCCTTCGCTATTTCCCTACCTACCCGCAGCTAGGAGGCGGGGCCAGCGTGGTCGCGAGGCGTGGACGGGCGGGCACGAGCCGTCAATCGGAAGCCCCGCCCCTGAGGGGGATGCACGGCGGGCGGAACCGTGGGCCGCAAGTCTGGTTTCCGGAAGTCGGAGCCTAGCGGCGCGAGCGCATCTCCGGGACCAACCGAGTTGTGCTACCCTCTCCTCTCAGATCCTCGCCGGAAGTGTAGGTAAGAGACTACTCTCCTCTTTTTTCACGGTGAGTGCTCACTTAACCCACCGGGCGGTTAGGATCCTCTATTGGAGGTGAAACCAGAGATACCTGCCAGCCTGGAATAGAGAGCTAGGCAGCCAGCTCCCTTCCAGGGTGGAAGGGCCCGGAAGAGGGGCAGGGATTACTACGCACGTGGAGACGCGCCGACCTGCATTCTCGCGGGGTAGAAGGGCACAGCCTCGCCCCATCTAGAAAGGTGTAGACCCTGGACACTGTTGAGAGGCACAGACCTCACTTGTGTGGACAAGCGTCGCTCGCCCTCCGCCCTTCACGATAGTGAGGCTCCATTCCGCATTCCCCCGGTGTAGACAGGCGTCGACCCACCAAAAGTGTGGCGACATCGACCCCAACCGTTTACAGACATATCCCCCTCCTCTGCTGAGTGGCGCAGACTTCTCCCGGTTTAAGTCACTTCAGCTTGGCTTAAGACGTCCTCGAGGCACCGCCTCCCTTAGGACAGAGGCTTTGATATATTCCCCACTCCCCGCCAGTATAGAGGAGCTCAGAAACACTTAATATGCAGAGGGAGGGAACCTCCTCCCCTTCGTGTAGAGACCTAGAGCCCTCCCTCTCTCTCTCCCCAACTCCTGCGGAGTAACTAATTGACGGAAGCCCCGCCCCGACTCCTGCAGAGACCGTACATCACCCCTCCCCTAAGTGATTGGAGGCACAGGCTTCAGTCTATGGAGAACCAAGCGAATTTCCCCCTCCTCCTAGGCAAGAGTGAGTCTCCATTGTGGAGAATCGGACCCAGTCCCTACCTCCGTAAAGAGTGTTTTACCGAATTTGTAAAGGCTTGAACCCCAAAGTGCCTCGCGGCAAACAGGAACAGACCTTAATCCATGAAGAGACAGTCAGATCGGACCCTTGAGGGGCCCCTGAGGAGCTCAGATTTGTCCCCACCCTTTTGAGGTAGACACAGATCATTCCCCCCAAAGATTTAGAATCAACAAATGTAGCTCCCCACAGGAGCAGAGATGCAGCTCCCCCTCCCTGTAATGCTGAGAGGCAGTGACGTCAGTCGTCACTCTGCAGTGCAGTGCAGTGCATATGGGTTCCGCCCTTACCCATGGTAGAGGAGCTCAGATCTGTTTGTCTCCACGCAGGGAAAAATTCACAGACACCCCCCCCACGCCAAGTGTAAGGGCTGATCTACTGCATTTATAGCTGCATTGCCCACCTCATCCATCCCCCACCCGTGCAGACAGCCAAAGGCTCTATTCCCTCCCTTCAATGTTAGCTTGCTGCTGACTTCAACCCACATAAAAGATACACAAACTGGCCCAGTCTACCTACCATGGAAAGATCTAGAATAGCCCACTGCAGGTAAGGTGCAGACCCCATTCATTCAAAGTTACACAATTTCTCTCTGTTAGTGTGGCACTAATGTCACCTCATGCAGAGTCAGCTCTCTCCAGGGTAAAGAGACCCAGGACCTTTCCCCTTCCCTCCCCACAATTTAGAGATATATGGACCTGTGCTTCTCTTCCATGCAGTAGAGATGCACACAGCTGCTGTGTGGGTTTCCTCAGTTTCTCTGTACCCCAGAGTAGGGCAGATGGCAATCTTCCCTGCCTCTGAATTGCCAAGGTACAGACTTAGGCACATAATAGGCAAGGCACAGATTTTTCCCCTCTCCAAGATTTTGCACTCACCTCACTAGAAGCTCTGTTCTTAGGCCCCCTTTCCCCAGGGTAAATTCCTGGGATCTAGTTCTCCCTCCCACCTCTCCCAGGGTAGATAAGATACAGAATCCCCTACTTGGGAAAAGAGGCACTATTATCACTCCATGTAGAAACAGACCATCCTTGTATGCCCCTCTCCCCTCTGTGGAGGGATTTAGCACTAGAACCTTACTTAGGGTATAACACTACAGGGTGGAAGATTAAGGACCAAGGACCCTGTCTGATGTATTGAGGCACTGACTATACCCAGGAAGAGATTTAGACCTATCCCTCCCTTTAGGTAGTGTGACACTGCCTTCCCTGTGTGGCCTAAGCCATACCAGGTCCTAGCTCCAGTAAAGCCCCTTCTTCCAGTTTCCCTAATTGTTAGGGCTTCCTTATCATGTTCTTTAACATTTTATTTTGGCTTTGGGGGCTTGTGGTGTTGTGGTTCCCAGCTCTGTCTTCAAATTACTTCTCCTCCCATTCTGACAGGAAGAAAGCAGGCAGATTTGAACTTATCTGCTTTCAAGCTGGTCATCATGATGAAACTTAGACACAGTGAGTTTCCTTTATCACCCCTCCCAATCCTGTGCTTTTGATGAATATTCATAGTATTTCATGGCAACTTTTAAAATTTGTTCAGTATGTTCTAGATCACTCAGTCTGGTTTTTTACATATGGTATCATTGCTGTCCTCCTGACTTCCTTGTAAGGTAATGCTCCCCTTATCCCCCATTCCCATTTTACAGATGAGGAAACTGAGGCTCAGCAAGGTTACAATGACTGGATCCGAGATGAATAGCAGTAAATACAGTATCACACTGCTTGTAACCCTAACGTGTCCTAACATTTTTCTTTATAAGTTATACCTTTAGGTTGGTACCATAAATTGTACCAGTGGTTAAGAACATGGACACTGGAGCCAGACTGGGTTTGAATCTCAGCTCTCCTATTTACTAGCTATGTGGCTTTGGGCAAGTTACTTAACTCCAGTCTCCTTATCTACAAAACAGAGGTAGTTATAGTATCTACCTAATAGCTTTTTGTGAAGGTTTAATGAGTTAGCAGAGGTAAAATAATTAGAACGGTGCCTAGCACATAATAAGCACTCTATAAGTATTCTAAGTATTGGCTTAAAACATTTAGCCTCTTCATTTCACTTTGGAATTTAGCCCCCCAGGATGTCTACACTGTCCTGCCACCAAATTGTTGTCTGACTTCCCTTGAGCTTTGGGTTTTTCTTAAATGCAAAATAGACCATGTGGACCAGATGCTGTTCTTTCTACCTTCAGGACTCTTTCCCTCCCCTTCCCCTCATTCTTGAACTATATAGCTCTTGCTTATTTTTCAGATTTCAACTATACATCACTTTCTCTGGGAATCCTTTCCTGTTAACCTCCTCCCTTGGTTTCCACACTGTGCACTCACAGGCTATGGATACTGTATGGTTGGGTCTGTCTTCTCCATGACACTGGTAACTTCTAACCCACATCTGATCCATGATTGTGTCCTGAGGGCTCAGCATAACCAGGCATAGTCTTTTGGTACTTACTGTGTGCCAGGCTCTGGAGTGTCTCAGTTGGTAGTGCTGACTCTGTTCACCCTCTTCCCACCATGATGCCTACAGCATAGAAAGAGAAGACAGATGTGACACACAGATTCTCCCTTATAAAAGGGAAGAGAAGGGTGTCAGGGCAGGTCAGCTTCTGTGCTTCCCTGCCTTTATCCTGCCTTGGTCCACATAGAAAATGATAACATTTGGATAGCACGTTGGGTAGACTGGATGAGGATTGCACAACCCAGTTACCCTGTTTTCTATGTAAATGGTGGCCCTGTCTGTGAAGGTCTTGGTGAAAAAAAAATTCAATACATTTTCTTCATATAATCATAAAAAATTTCACCAGGAATCATACTGTTAATACTAAAAGCAAATAATTATATTTGCAAGTAACACAAGGGAAATGAACAAGATTAATTATACTTTATTTAGGAACATCTAATATCAGATAATAAAAATACTGATAATGATGAAAAAGACAATAATTAGCTATTTAAAGTAGGATATATGCATCATAAGAATCTTGGCTGTTTAAAAAATAAGGAAGTATTATATGGAAAGATTATATGGAAAAACTATATTGTATGGAAAGACTATTAGATGAAAGATCTCCAGGATTTATTAAGTGAAAGAAGCAAGCTGGCTGATAGTACTACAGTATGTTACCTTTTATGGGAGAAAATGGAAATAAGAATATACATTGGTATTTGCATAAGGAAACTAAGTGATGCATGGTAAACTAATAAAGTAGTTTCTTGTGGTGAGGGGACTGTAATGGATAGGGACCAATGTGGGAGGGAGACCTCTCCAAATATATCTTTTTATTTTGGAACCATATGACTGTTACCTATTAGAAATAAAGAATAATCCTACACATCTACATTAGTGGAAGAAATGGTGAAAATTAAATAGAAAAACGTTCCATGTGCACACAAAACATTCACTGGTAAATTGCAACTAAATAATGATCAGACTAACTGGGATGATTGCTGGGGAAGATGGGGAGAGGTGCCGTGTGGTGCAGCTCTCTGTGCTCTGGGCTAGGGATACCTTGGACCCAAATGTTAATGATAAAGTCTGGAAAGGTTGTTAAGGAGTCTTTCAAAGAGTGTTCAAACACATTTTTCTTTTTGTTTTTTTTTTAAGATGTAGAGTCTTGCTATGTTACCCAGGCTGGACTCAACCTCCTGGGCTCAAGCGATCCTCCCGCCTCAGCCTCCCAAATAGCTGGGACGACAGGCACGTGTCACCCCGCCTGGCCAGTTTTAACCGTTGTACATTTTTGAGTGGTTATTTAAAGGGGAGGTGTATTATCACTTAAAAAGTTTACAACCACCAGTGTTGGTGGCACAGATGTATAATCTATGGAAGCTGCTGCCTTCCTGTTGGTCAGTTGGTTAACAAACACTGGCAAAGGTGTTCTACTAGGGCAACGGAGGGCCAAGGGAATTATGGCTTTGCAATTGTAATGACAGACTGTGGAATGTTAGCTGGATGGAGAAGGAAGAGGGGTGGCTAAGGAACCAAATAGAGGGTTCAGGTCTCTAGGAGGTTGGACAAATGAGCTTGAAGATAGGAGAGAGGTGTGTCTGAGCCTGCTTTCAGAAGCCCAAGCAGTTACAGGTGATACCCCTGTAGGTGCAACCACAGGAGTGGGTGGCTGGGTGCCTGAGATGGAGTGGAGATCCCTGGAGGTGAAGATGTCAAGGAAGTGGGAAACCTGGGGTGTTGGAAGAGTTGTCCAGTGATCTCCAAAGTCACCCAAGTTGGTGGTGGCAGGAGTTGGGTCGAAAGTAAAGCTATGAGCCGGATGCTTCAGTAAATGAGAAAAAGTGACTGATAGACGACAGGCATGGCAGCATGGTGGGCCTCAAAAAGAGCAGGGGTTTTTTAATCCTATTTTTTTCCCTTTTTAACAAGAGGGAGAAATAGTCTGAGTTTGGCAATGGTGAATCCAGAGGACACCTTCCCTATCTACTGGCCCCAGGATAACCATGTGCCTTTTGAGAGGCCTGCAAATGAAGCATTGTCCTTGGGAGAGCCAAGTCTCAAGGCAGGAGGTTGGGGAATTGATCCCAGGGTGAGGCTGAAGAATTACAAGAGTGCTGATCACCCAAGTGGCAGGTTCAGAGGGCAACATGCGAAGTTTGATGCAAGGGCAGAGGGAGGGTGGGGGGATGCAGTCATTGCAACAGTGGGTATACAGGAACATCTGGGGGTAGAGTATGGGAGATGAGGGATGAATAAATGGAGAGATCTGCCTTTGAGTGTTGAGAGAATTGGTGGTTTTAGGCCTAGATGTTGTTGGTGGATGTAGACATTGCAGCTCAGAGAGATTGAAAAAAATCCTTCAAGGTCATAGCTAGGTAGTTGAGCCAGAATAAGAACCTCGGTCTGCTGGCTATAAAATGGTAGCTGTTTTCTTTCTGCAGCTGTTGAAAAACCGATGAGCAGAGGCTCCTGAATTCTGTGGTGCTGTGAGGAGTGGACTGACTGCACCCCTCCTCTCTTCCTGTTTTCTCCTTCCCCCTTCCCTTCTACCCTCTGAAGCAGATGCTTTTCCCCTCTAAGTGATGTGTTTTCTCTCATGGTGTGCCTGTATCCAGCGCAGGCGCTCAGTTTCCAGGGAAGTTAAGCAGATGGAAATTGTTGAGTAAAATGGCCAGACCTGGTTTATTCCAAACCTCACATTCTTTTTTATTGCAACACGAGTACTTTGGAAGAAAAGGAGACTTGGGGTCTGTTTTGTGGGTTTTTTTAAGCAGGGAAATTCGACCCATTCACATTTGTTTGTTATGAGATCTAATATGTCTGGTCAAATTTCTACCATCTTAATTTATTGTTTTGTTTCCTTTTATTCCCTTATTTTTCTCTATCACTTCACCAAAGTTAAATAATGACTATTTGTATCCTACCCTTCCAAAGCAAAACCTTTTATCATGTTTTCATGCTTTTGCTTTTCCAACCCGCATTGGTTGATTCCTGGATTTTGTTGAAATAATTTGGTGTTTTAGTTCTGAGCTATTTCCTTATGATATGCTTCTTGGATTTTAAGAATCCTTTCTTAATATGTCTTATAGTTCTTAGCCACATAACAGCTTTCTTTTTTGGACTTAATGATAAGTTTTAATGGATTCCCTGCCCACCACTATTTGTTTCCTTTAGCTTGAGATCTTTATTCCGATTTAATTTTTATTTTTGCCAGTAGTTTTACCAGATAGGAAACACAGGTGGTAATCTTTGTACATCTGAAAATGTCTTTTTCTTACCTTCACATAAGAGTGATCTATTGGTTAGGTAGAAGAGTTTGGCTTGGAACACAGTCCCTTTTCTCAGAACTTTGTAATGGTTTTTCTTCAGTCTTAAGTGTTCACAGTTGTAGCTTTGAGAAGGCTGTCTGCTTCTTTCTCATTTGTTGAAAACTCCTTGTGTTTGGAATTTTTCTGTCTTTATCCTGGAGTTCAGAAATTTCATCAGGATATGCCCAGGGTATGTCTTTTTGGTTGTTAATCTTGATGCTCCCTGTGCCTTTCCAGTCTAAAACCTCAGGCTTATCTTCAACTTAAGGAACTTTCATCTATTATTTAAGAAAATTATTGCTTCTCTTTGTACCTTTTTTTCTTTCAGGAATTCCTGTTACTTAGATATTAGCTCTCCTGGGTCCATTCTCCATGTTTTATTTTATATTTTCACTAATCATTTCCATTTCTTTGGATTTTTGTTCTGTCTTAAGTAAGCTCCCTCCCTTGGTCTTCTAGCTTCTGTTTTTCACACATCTATTGAAGAGGCGTGGTATAGATATATTGCCCAGGCTGGACTCAACTCCTGGGCTCAAGCGATCCTCCTGCTTTAGCCTCTCGCATAGCTGGGACTACAGGTGTGCACCACCGTGCCTGGCTTTGAATTTTTTAAAATTCAATATCAAGTTTTGGGTATCTTTTTGATGTATCTTCTTGAATCTCCTTAAGGATTTGTAGTAGTATTCAACTTCTGTTTCCTACGTTAATTCCGCTTCAGTGGGAGCCACCTGATGTGATTGTGGAGCCTGTTGTCTGCATGATAATCTTGAGTTGCTCATATATTTGTTTGTGTATATTCTGACCTTCCACAACCTCCTCCCTCTCTAGGAACTCCTTTAGCCCCCTTGAAGGCGGTGAGAATTATGGGAAGCCATTCTTCCCCTATAGCCTGGCTGTGCAGGGGATGACAGATGGGACTTCTCATTGAAGGGGAGAGTGAGGCCTCTTAAGTTCCTGGGCTTTCTTAAGGCATGATTGAAGAAGTAGAAGCTCTCTCCTTCTTGTGTCCAAGGGAGGCAGCAGTTTAGAGTAGGTCAAGTCCCTTTGGAGGCAATGGTCTGAGCAGGATCAGCAGGAAGGGGTAGTTATTTCCCCACATCTGAGGGCATTTGCCCAGGCTTAGCTGGCTAGGACTCCTCAGATCACCTTCCCATGCTGCCAGCTCTCTCACTTCAGCCTGCCACTGAAATTGGTGCGTTGCCCCCAATAGGAGGTTGGGGAGGGGGAGGGAGGGGTTACAAGCACACATTCAGGTACTCACTTTACAGAATTCCCTTCAGAATTGTGTGAATTTGCATCAAAATAATGTTCCATGCATTCTATCCAGTACTTCCTCTGACACTGTTGCTGCCATCTGCATCTCTGTCTTGTGCTGGATATAGACAGACGTGGTGTCTGAGGCTTCCTAGGTTCCCAGTGGCTTGGCCTTGATTAAAGTGTCAACAAATATTGGGTCGGTGAATGATGGCTGTTTTATTTATTTTTTTCTTTTATAGAAAATAAAAAGCCAGGTAAAGCTTCCAAAAGCTGCAAGAAGGTAAGTTGGCCCTACCCTCAGGTGAGATATGTTCATTGCTGGGGGTAAGATCAGGAACATGTTGCCTGCCCTAGGAGAGGCCCACAAAACCCAGTAGATACTGGATGACTCTGGACAGAGTACCACATTGGAATCAGTGGATCTAGCTTTCCTGACCTTTTCTGAGTGGCTGCAGCAGAGAATCAGCAGCATTTATGAAGTTCCCACCACAAGCCATATGTCGCTTTGTGCCTGATTTACCTTGGTAGGGATTATCATCTCCATTTTTTAGATGAAGAAACTTTCTCAGTGAGAAAGTTCCTAGGTTCAAGGTTACACAGCTGGAACTTGAGTCTGTCTGATTCCCAAGTCCCTGTTTCTTATGGGGAGGCCAAAACATCACCTTTGGCCCCAGCTCTTGGATCTCCTGGTCCTACTGGGAAAGGTGTGGGTAAGTGAGGCTTGGAATAGAGCAGTGAGAAGAAGGTATGGTCTAGAGAAGGCTTGGATTCTCACATTTTAGTTTGAGTAAAGCCCTGAAACTTTAACCAGCCCTCCAGAATCACCTGGAGGGCTTAGTGAGAACACAGAGGCTGGGCCCCACCCCAGTGTTTCTGATTCAGTAGGTCTGGCACAGCATCCTATAATTTGTATTTCTAGCAATTTCCCAGGTGCTACTGGTCCGAGGACCACATTTTGAGAGCTACTTATCTGGAAAGCTTTTCCCTGGGCCTTGGGAAACCTTCCCAGCTGCACCCCCGTCACCCCCCCCACCAAGTTCTTCAGTCAGTCCCTGCCTGGCTAGGGGAGGGGGAGGCTCTTCTCAGCCAGATGGAAGATCTCTGGGGACAGAGCCTTTTCTGCCTACTCCTCTCCTTCTCCCAGCAACTACGCAACTACACTTCTCTGAGCAGCTTTAACCTCTGTCCCCTCTCCCCTGGCGGGGGGGATGATTTCCATGGGTTCGTTACCTCTGTTTTATTTTATTTTTCTCTTGTGTGGTGACCTGCCTGCAAAGCAAAATGGGAAGAAAGCAACCTCCAAAGTGCCCTCAGCTCCCCAGTTTGTTCACTCCAATGATCACCCTAATCGAGAGGCTGAATTGAAGAAGAAGAGGGTAAGCACTTTACCTCGGAGGGGGAGAGAGGGCCTGGCTTGAATGCCAGGTCTGTAGAAGTGTTAGATGGAAGGGCAAAGGCCGGAGACGTTAGGGTTGCTGGGGCTATTTGTGGAAGGGGAAGAGAGGGAAGTTACCTCGATACTGGATTTAGTGTCTCCATTTGTTCACTTCCCCCTTGCTGCCCAGTCTGTTGCTGCCTGGCTAATGCTCCCACTGCTCCACTGAAACTACCCCTGCCGGCCTCGCCAGTGCCTTCCCTGACATCCCATTCATGGATAGTTTTAGTCCCTCATCTTAGCAGAATGCTCAGCATTTGAGACCATGCTTTCCTTGAAGCACTCTAACTTTGACTTTCTCGTGCTCTTGCTCTCCTGAATGTCCTCCTTCCTCTTCGACCAGTCTTTTGCAATCTCCTTTGCTGTTCTTTCCTCTTCCTGCTCTTTTAATGATGGAGCATCCCGGGACCTTGGCCTCTTTCCCCCTCTGGTCTTAGTAGTTCTGCTTAGAATGCATTCTCTCTCTGCTTCACACACTCTCTTTTTATTTTTCTCTGCCACTCTTTTCCTCCCTTCATCTCTGTCTTTTTCTTTTCTCTCAAATCCTCACCTCCTGCTGTCATATCTGTCTCCTCCCTGTCCCCCTGCTCCTCCCACCTCTGCCGTGTCACACTGTTTCCTCCGTCTGTCACCCATCCCTCCCTTAGGCTACAGACCCAGTCAGCTACAGTCCCAGTGTGTGTTCACTTGTTAGGTTGAGGAGATGAGGGAGAAGCAGCAAGCTGCCCGGGAGCAGGAGAGACAAAGACACAGGACCATGGAGAGCTACTGTCAGGATGTCCTGAGACGCCAGGAGGAGTTTGAGCGCAAGGTAAGAGAGCACCCTTTGCCCCTGGGTGAGACGGCTGTGGGTTTGCTCAAAAGCAACTTTTACTGTTGTTCTGTGACAGGGACAGAGGAAGGATGTGAGGTTGTTGGAGGGGAAGGAGGGATCAGTGCAGAAAGGATGGAAAACAGTGGGGACACAGGGAGGGAGGAAGAGTGGGAGATAAAATGCCATTTTGAGTCTTACCTGTGACTGGACGTCCCTGGAGAGCTCCTCTCTCCCAAGCTTGAACCCAGAGACTGGGGCTGGCAGTGGGGTTAGGGGCTGCAAGAGGTGTGACTAGGGGGCAGGGGTCGGGGGAGAGGGAGTGAGAGTATCAGGGGATGATTGAGAGACAGAGAGGAGCACATGTGAGGGGGTGTCATCTTCCTTCTAGGGCTTCTTGCTGCCTTTCTGGCAGATGTTCTTGTCTCACACACACAGTTCGCACTTGCCAACTCACACTGCCTTTTCTGATTTACAGTGCATATTTTGCCTGCCCCATCCCATCTCCCCCATAGATTGTTTCTCGCACACCTCCATCTCCCATTCCTCCCTTACACACCCATGTGCACACTCAGGCCTCCGGCTAGCGCCCAAACACATATGTGCGCATAGGCGCACACGTGCACCATGTGGGTCTGTCCATTCTTCCAGTTCCTGGCTTTGTTGGCTGGTCAAAGCTACATTTCAATGGGCTGAGACTCACTTGGCTTCCCAAGTCCCCTATGGTTTCCAAAGCCCTGGCTCTTTCTCTCTCTCTCTCCCCCTCCTCCTCTGGACCATTCTCTTTTTTTCTCCTTTAGGAGGAAGTTTTGCAGGAATTAAATATGTTTCCTCAGCTGGATGATGAGGCCACAAGGAAGGCTTATTACAAGGAGTTCCGTAAGGTACAGGGATCCATTTCTTAAGGCTCTTTGGGGAGGGCCCCAATTCAGTCCTATTTCCTCTCCTTTTTTGTTTTTTCCTGAATGAGATGGAGACCTTTTCTTTCACAGGCCTGTGTGACTACTGCCCAGTCCTTTCCCTGCCTTCCATCCCCCTGTCCTCTGCCCTGCAGGTGGTGGAATACTCTGATGTGATTCTGGAAGTCCTGGATGCCAGAGACCCATTGGGCTGCCGCTGCTTCCAAATGGAGGAGGCTGTCCTGCGGGCAGAAGGCCACAAGAAGCTTGTCCTGGTCTTGAACAAGATTGGTGGGTGTTGGGCGGGATTGGGTGAGACAGGGAAGGAGCCAGGCCTTCTTGAAAGTCTAGGTTGGACCAGACACTGAGACCCAGCAACTCACTGGTATTTATAATAGTCATGCCAGGTAGAAATTCTTGTTTCAATTTTCAAAGCCAGGAATGTCGTCTGAACGAACACACACACACACACACACACACACACACACACATACAGTGCAGCACAAGTCGGGAGTGGAGTCCAAGCCTATTTGCCTTTTAGTCCCCTGTTCTTGCCATTTTGAGCTGCCTTTGTGACTGGACAACCCTGGAAAGCTCCTCTCTCTCCCAAGCTGAACACAAAAACTCCTGAAGAAGAGCACATGGATCTCAGGAGTCACTCAGGTCTGGGTCTCATCCCACCTGTGCTATTTTCTCTGAGATACTGGACAAGTCATGTCACCTCTGAGAACTCCCATTTCTCTAGCTGTAAAATGGCCCATGAGTATCCCAACCTTATAGATTTGTTGTGAGAATTAATGATAAAGTGCTTGTTACATGGTCAGTGCTTCATACATAGTAGCCATTCTTGTCAGGGTTATTCTTGACATTTGGCCCAACCTAGAATGATCCAGATACATGATGGGAAACACAGTATTTGAGAGGCCTCTGGCACCCTGGGAACTCTGTCTTGGAAGGAGGGTGTTTGGGACCAAACAGCCAGTTTGCCCATTTCCCCCAAGGGAAGGGCCTCCTCAGGAAGGGCCAACTGGCCCTATAGACCAGACTGTCCTTTCTAATTCCAACCTGGGGACTGGACAGGGACTGACAGGGCCAGCAGAGAGACATGTTGGTGGGAGGTGGGCCTAGCCTTGGGTATGGGTAGATACATCTTTGGAGTGAGCCATGGAGATGTGTTCTCCTTACCAGCCCCATCTGTTCCTATTTTCCCCAGACCTGGTCCCCAAGGAGGTTGTGGAGAAGTGGCTGGATTACCTTCGCAATGAGCTGCCAACTGTGGCTTTCAAGGCCAGCACCCAGCATCAGGTCAAAAACCTGGTAAGCCTGGGGCCAGGGGAATCTAGCCTCTTTCCAGGTAGCTTATGGCCAAGGTTAGGGGGACCAGGACCTCCAGCCCTTTAGTAATTGAACTAGGCCTTCAACTAGGAGCTTTTTACTCTACTGGGTGACTTCTTAATATTCCTTTCACTTAACTCCTTCCTATATTATCGCTCTTCAGGACGTATTTTTTTCAGCTGTCAGAATAATCCATACTATGTATAGGAAATTTTGAAAATACGTTTAACTACTTGTTAACTTAAATATGCGCACACCCACCCACCCACCCACACACACACACACACACACACACACACACACCCCATTCATTTTTCTCTTTAAAACAAATCACACTACTTCCTAATTACATTATTAATACAGAAATACATTTTGATTGTAGAACATTAAGATATTACAGAAGCATTGGTGCTGCTGGGGAGAAAAATTGGGTGCTGGAGGACTTTTTTTTCAATTTTGCATCAGGTGTTAACCTTATTAAAAAATAAAGTAGAAATAAAATCAAATACACATAAAGCTTAAATACCCTTTCACCAGTCTCCCCAATTCTACTTTCCCTTGTCCTTACCCAGAGGTAACCATCATTGTCAGTTTGGTGTTTATCCTTTCAGACTTTATTCTGTGCTTTGTGTAACCATAGACATGTATGTATAAAGAGGAAATACTGTTTGGAGGTATTATGTGTGTTATTCTGCAGCTTGCTTTTTTTTTTTCTCTTGGAGATCTTTCTATAGAGATGTACCTTTTTGATGATGAATAAAATTAGTTTCCAGTTTTTTGTTATAGCCCAGGCTTTCACAAATGCCTCACACATGTCGTCTTGTCACATGGGCAAGTGTTTGTGTAGGTGAGGTACTAAGAGGCGGAGTGGCTGGGTCATAGGCTTTTTATGCATTTTATGTTTTTCTAGACACTGACAAATTGCCCTCCTTAATGGGTGTCACAATTTATCCTCTCACCAGGGGGGTAGATGAATGTGTGAGAGGTCCTCTTTCCCTACACCCTTGCCAACTACTTGCTAGCATTAAACTTGAAGCTTTGAGAAACATGATATCTCATTTACAAATTTTTTGGCCTTTTTGATGGCAATAATGTGACAAGCATTCTTTTCTAACAGCTGTATTTCATTTGTATTCCACTTTAAGGATATACCTTTTTTTTTTTTTTTTTAATAATACGGAGTCTTGCTCTGTTGCCGGGGTAGAGTGCAGTGGCGTCAGCCTTGCTCACAGCAACCTCAAACTTCTGGGCTCAAGCAATCCTCCCGCCTCAGCCTCCCCAAAGTGCTAGGATTATAGGTGTGAGCCACCGTGCCTGGCAGATATACTTTTTAACCTGTTTCTTATTGATGGATATTTAGGCTAATTCCAATTTTGTGATATTAGAAACAATGCTGTGGTGTGTAAGTAAGGGAAGAGAAAGAGGAGGGAGGGCATTCTGGGCAGAGGAGGTGGCATCAGGAGTAAAGAGTTGGAGGCTGGGATGGCCTTGTCCTGTGTGAGGAATCAACGGAAGGTAGGCTGTGGGCCGGGCACCATCTCATCCCTGCACAGGCAGGGAGGGCGGTGAGACCTAGAGAAGGGAAACAGGCTTTGCCAGGCATAGGCCTGTGAGTGGTAGAGTTGGAACTCAAACCTGGCCTGTCTACAGCTAGGACAGTATCCTGCTGTTGCTAAGGGAGGCAGGAGATATGTGTTGAGGCAGAGGTAGGCAGGGACAGAGAAGACTGGAGATGCAAAAACAGTGGAGGGGGCAGCAGGGAAGTGGCAGGTGTTCAGGGCCTGTGTGAGAAGCCTTCCGTTTCAGGCTGAGAGGAGCTCTGTGATCACATGGAGGCCCTGAAAATTGGAAATCTGGGCGTAGACCACATCTCCCACCTGACACCTTTTCTGTAATATCCCTTATTTTCCAGAATCGTTGCAGTGTGCCAGTGGAGCAGGCCTCTGAGTCGCTGCTGAAAAGCAAAGCCTGCTTTGGAGCTGAAAATCTCATGAGGGTTCTGGGGAACTATTGCCGCCTTGGTGAAGTGCGCACCCATATCCGTGTGGGTGTTGTGGGTAAGGCCTGGCAAGCAGTCATGGGGCCCAGGCTCCTTCCTTGGGCTGGGACTACACTGGGGGGAAAGGATGCTAGGAACTTCGTCTTGCCTTTTTGGAGAAGCGGGGAGTGGCTTAGAAAGCAGTTTGTGATTTGTAATTTGGATTGGTGGGTGTGGGAAGGTATACTCAGAATCACTACTGTGGTATTAAGTGTTAGAATCATGAAGAACCACCCAGGCATGGAGTTGGCACCATCTTATCCTGTGAGCTGTGGGAGGGAGGGGTGACCATCCCCCTTTTACAGATGAGAACACTGCAGCCCAGAAAAGGGAAAAGGGACTGTGGAGCTCAGCCCTATGCAAGACAAGGCAGAGCTAAGGCTCAAACCTGGGCCTTTCTGATACCCAGGTTACTGAGTGGGAGGGATAGTGGGACGGGAATAGGGCAATTGAGAGAGGCAGAGACAAATCATTAGGGAGAGAAAGTGAATCCAAGAGAGAAAGACATTGGGGAGAGAGCTGGATACTGAGAAGGTGTAGGTATGCATACCTGAATAGACACAGAAGAAGACACAGAAAAAGAACTAGGAAGCCAGATGGCAGAACTGGTGGGGAATGGAAAGAGGAGACAAATTTAAATGATAGAGGCATGCAGAGAGAGGGAGATATAATCAGAAAGAAATGCCAAAAGGGATATAGAGAGAGGCTCAAGTACAGAGATCTTCAGAAGGAGATATAAGAAGGATAGAGATACCCCATGTATGTAGAGAGTCAGACATGCATACCCAAAGAAAGAATGACAGACACACAAGGATAGAGACTGATTGAGAGAGAGAGAGAGATACATAGAAACAGGCTACAGCAAGTCTGTAGATACAGAGGAACACATACACATAAATCTCAGTACATGTACAGATCCACACTACAGACCTGGAGGAGGCACATCTAGAGACACAGACCCAAGGCAAAATGCATGAAGACCAAACCTTTCCCCCACACACTCACCCCACCTTTGCTCCCCCAATGCACATAGACCAACAGGGAGACACGCGTGTGCCCAGGTACACTACAAGGGTCAGACATAATCACATACCTAGAGTCACAGAGAGACACAAATACACAAGACTTGTCTATGATGAGACAGATGTATGTATGTGCATGGAGTGAATAGAGAGGTTAGGAAGACACAGAGAAACATATACAGAGGGGTATACACACACAGATGAGCCCACAGAGAGGAGGAACGTGGACGGAAAGAGATTGGCAGGAGGTGGCATAGAGGGGATTACAAAGAGAGGCAGAATTGGTGGGGTGGGGAGAATCCGAGAAAGGATGATGGCCAGAATGAGAGAGAAACTGGCAGAGAAAGAGGTACTTAGATAGAGACATACACAGAGAAACAAAGATGTGATAGAGAAGTAGACGGAATGGGAGAGAGACAAAGGAAAAAGCAGTGATATTTAGAATGAGAATGACCAAGAGACAGAGTGCAAGAGAAGTGAACACAGACTTCATGCACAAAGGACGCCCAGGCATATGCACGAGAGAGTAGTACACACATGTAAATTCGAGCGCGTACAGAAGGAGAACGGTGAGAATGAGACCCAGTGAGGGAGAAATACACAAAGACATCCACAGGCTGAGAGTGGCTCACAGATGCCCAAACAGAAAAACACCACCACAGGCAGACAGCTGCACAGAGAGACCAGCATCTGGAGGAGAGCCCCACTCTCCTCCAGAGGAACTATGCACAGGGACAGATGGTTCTCTGTTTCATAGACACTTCTTGGTGTCTACCTTCTGTTGGATCATGTCATCAAGGCCTTGCATTGAGCACCTCTCCCAGGCTGGTTGTGGGTGGGAGGGTGTCACATCTAGAGAAAGGGACATTGTCTACCTAGCATGCTCACAAATGGAGAAGAGAGGTAGAAGGACCCTGCAGGGGCTTGGTCAGGGCGTGGGGTGGGAAGGCAGGGGGCCAGGCTCTATTTTTGGCTTCCCCATGGCCTGGTTATTGCCCCTGCCTGGGCCTCCCTCACATAGGCTGGCCTGAATGTTCCTGAGGGCCTTTTCTGCCCTGAGCCATCTGCTGCTACTTTGTAGGCCTTCCCAATGTTGGGAAGAGCAGCCTGATCAATAGCCTGAAGCGCAGCAGAGCGTGCAGTGTGGGAGCCGTTCCTGGGGTCACCAAGTAAGCACCTGCCTGCTCCCCCACTCCACAATTCCTTGACCCTACCATTCCCCCCAACTCCTGTGCCCGAAGGCCCCTGTCCCTTTCCTTATCTTGGACCATCCTCTGATTATTCCCCCAGGCATGAGCATCTTACTAACAGACCTCATGTACGTGAACACACCCTAGGTGTGGGCCAGGTGCTCAGCTGGATGCTTCCCATTAGCTTCTTGAAGACTCCTAACAACCATGAGAGATTGGGCTACTAATGAATAGCTCCTTTGCCTAGATGAAGCAGCTGAGGCTTGGAGAGTCAGAAGCTTGCCCAGGGCCCTGCATCTCAGTCCCCAGTGGCAGAGGCTAGATTAGAATCAGCCCCAGATCTGTAGGGCCCCAGAGTTCCCACCCCCCCAGCCCTACATCTCTCCACCTTCATCTCTAATACACCCTCCCCTCGCTCCTTCTTTGCACCCCTCCCTCAGCCCAACTTTGTGATTGGGGATGCCAGACTCCATCCAGGCCTTCTTTCCCACCCCAGATTCATGCAGGAGGTCTACCTGGACAAGTTCATCAGGCTGCTGGATGCTCCAGGCATTGTTCCAGGCCCCAACTCAGAGGTGGGCACCATCCTGCGCAACTGCGTCCACGTGCAGAAGCTGGCAGACCCTGTGACCCCAGTGGAGACCATCCTGCAGCGCTGCAACCTGGAGGAGGTATGCAGCAGGGCCCTGGCTGATGCACTACTACACTCCAAGGGCTCTTCATTCTTCCTCATGACTTCTCCCCTTCCTCCCTTCACCAGATTTCCAACTATTATGGCATCTCTGGGTTCCAGACCACTGATCACTTTCTGACTGCAGTGGCCCACCGCTTGGGGAAGAAGAAGAAGGGAGGCTTATACAATCAGGAGCAGGCAGCCAAAGCTGTCCTGGCTGACTGGGTGAGGTGAGGCGGCGGCTCGGGGTAAGGGTGAGGCCTGCTGGGAGCCCAGCTCCATAAGGGGGCTCATCTATGTTCATTGCAGTCAGTGGGACAGCCTGATTTCTTGGGTCCCAGGGCAGGGGATGGCCAAGGCACCAGGTCATTTCCTACTCAGGACTTTATGCCCAGTGATTATCCAGTAACTCCTTGTTGTTCAGAAGCTACTGTCTGGGTTTTCTTGTTGTCCCTCACTGTTTCTGGCTTGTGAACTCATTCTCTTTTTGATTGGTCATCTGTTTTCTCAATGATGTCACCACCAATCTCCCCCACCTCCCAATGCAGCGGGAAGATCAGCTTCTACACACCACCACCACCTACCCACACTCTGCCTGCCCATCTCAGTGCTGAGATTGTTAAGGAGATGACTGAGGTCTTTGACATCGAAGATACTGAGCAGGCCAATGAAGACACCATGGAATGTAAGTGTGGGAGGGTGGGTACACTTGGTCTTGCACTAGTGGAGCCACATAGACCTGACAGCATATCCCACATTTGACCTCCTCCTTTCCCGGCCCTACTTGGGCTTTGGGCAAGTGTTTTTTCTTTTTTTTTTTTTTTTTTGAGACAGTCTCGCTCTGTCGCCCTGGGTAGAGTGTAGTAGCATCATTATAGCTCACTGTAACCTCAAACTCCTGACCTCAAGCGTTCCTCCCGCCTTGGCCTCCCAGAGTGCTAGGATTGCAGGCATGAGCCACTGTGCTCGGCCTGGGCAAGTTGTTAACCAACTCTAAGCTTAATTTCTTTTCCTGCAAGGTGGAGAATTCTAATCTGGGCTATGGGGTGGTGGTGGTTGTGAGCTTTTGGTAGATACAAAAGAAATCAGCCAAGGACCTGGTACCCCCATTGAGGTGCTCCGGAAATGTGAGGCTCCATTCTCATCTCAGGACCTGGAATGGACTGCGTCATTACTGTTAAAAACCATTTCTCTAATGTTGCCCTAAGCCTTTTCACAGCCATTTCAGGTCCATTCCTAGGTTATCCTTCTTTATCACCATTGGTGAGTGAGGTATCCAAGTTACAGAAAGGTGTTATTTGCCAAAAGGATGTAGGCAGAGGTGGCCTTTGAACCAGCTCTCCTGCCCTGTTGTCTAAGACTCTTCCAGCTCAGAGTAGCTAGGTGGCCAAAAGTATGGATTTAAATCCAAGCTTTGTTTTCTTTTAGCTGTGTGATGCTGAACAAGTTACTTCACTTCTCCCTGTCTCAATGACATCATCTGTAAAACAGGGACAATAACACCCCCCCATAAGGTAGTTATGAGGATTTGTTTAATGTGTAAAAGACACTTAGAACAATAGTACCTAGCATATAGTAAATAAAGTTCAGTAAATGTTAGCTGTTACTAAGATGAGTATTTTTTGGGCTACGGAGGTGTGACTTTCAGAAACTCCTGAGAATGTTTGTTCTCTTCAGATACTACCCTCTGCAGCCCTGGCTTGTGGCTCCTGCTTCCTTCTCTCCCCTGCCTAACAAAGGTGCCCAGTGCTCTCTGGGCCTGTCTGTAGACACTCTTGGGTAGTTGAGAAAGCCCTGGATACCTGCCTTCTAGGTTCTCTGTTTCTCTTGAGGGCCGTTTAGTGTCCTTGGCTTACACATGAGGACAAGAGGACTTGCTTGCTTCCTAGTTTATTCCCCATGTGGCTTTTGGCAAGTTAGTCCCCTTTCTGAACTTCAGTTTCTTCTTCTGTCAAGTGGGCAGTTGAGAGGGATTTGAGCTTGCCTTCTTAGGATGATGCTTGATCTTGGCTGGATGTGAGCACATGAGGTGCTCCATCACTGAAAGTGCATTTTGGCAAAAGGTTGAGGTCCAGGAAATTGAATAGGGTGGGAGAGGGGTTAGTGCTGAGGGTTTCCTGGAGGAGTTGGCCCTAGTGCTGGATTGAGAAGGGTGAATAGGAATTAGAAGGCCCAGGGAAGGGGATGGGGGCAAAGTTGTAGGGTCACGAGGCCCAGGGCAATGGGCACATCTGAGGGTTGTAGTGGAGGCCAGCTCCAGGCAAGGGGCCAGAGAGGAGGAGAGAGTCCTAATCCTGGGAAAAGAATCCCAGAGGCTGCCATTTACAGAGCAGCATCTCAAGCCAGAGCATTACAGGTGTCCTCTGCTGTGTCACAGTAGCCCTGTATGAATAGGGCTTGTGGCATTCCCATTTTCCAGATGAGGAAATTGAGGCTCTGAGGCCAGCTCCCGGCAGGAGTCTGAGTCTCCTACTGCAAAACCCATGCTTTTAATCCTTTGTCATGTGGCCACTCAGTAGGAATGAAAAAGCTCCCCCACTCGACTCCCCTGGGGAGCATCCACATGTCCTTTCCACTGAGGCCTGACCAGGGGGCTGGCAGCAGGGTGGAGCTAGGGCCCTGACAGTGGTGTTGGTTGTGTTAAAGGCTTGGCCACTGGAGAATCTGATGAGCTGTTGGGTGACATGGACCCACTCGAAATGGAGATCAAGTTGCTCCATTCTCCGATGATGAAAATAGCAGATGCCATTGAAAATAAAACCATCGTGTATAAGGTACCTATCCCTTTTCTTCATGGCAACCCTTTCTACCCAGGGCTCTGGGAAGTGGTCATTCCCTTCTGCCTGGCTCCCATGTGGTAAGATGTGGGTGGTACACTCACTCCCTGTGGGCTCCTGGATGCCTGGCCTGGTGTATCCTTTGCCAAGCAATGACAGGTCCAAGGAGGAGGTACCCTTTCTCAAGCAGCTTCCCCAGCCCTGGTTCCAGCCCACAGAACAGGTATCACTATCTAGCCACCCAGTTGTCCAAGTTGCAAACGACTCTTCCTTCCCCCTAACTAGTATCCAGGATCTCACTGTCAAGTCACCAAGTCCTGTGGCTTCTCCCTTCTAAATCTTGTGAGAAGCTTTTTATCCCTACCATTCCCATAAAGCTTAAAGTCCTCACTCACCTGGACATATATTGTGTGGTTTCTAATGGCCCAATCTGACCATGTCATCCCTGCTTAAATTCCTTTCATGGCTCCTCAGCACTTATAGGCTCAAGTCCATATGCCTGAGGCCTGCTATTCAAAACCTGCAGGGTGTGATATGACTCTTGAAGGTTTTTTTCGGCCTCTTCTTGTGCTAGTGTCCCTATCTCTGCCCTTCAGGAGTTCACATTTTAGTGGGTTTCAGACACAGACATCTTCACTGTGATGGGTGACTCATGGGGTGGAGGTTGGGACAGCATGGCTCTGAAGGCCCTAACCTATACCACTTGTGGGTCAGGGAAGTCTTGTTTGAGCCATGTGTTGAAGGCTGATGAATTCTCTGGGCAAGCATGTGGGCAGGGGCTCATCCCATGCTAATGCTGAGGCCCAAAAGGGTGAGAGTGTGGTGTGTGGGGGAAATTGCTAGTGGTGTGCGGTGGCCATAGTGGGGGGTGGGAGGCAGGGAAAGGTGAGTCTGGAGTCAGATCACAGAGACCTTGAGTTTGACTTTAAACCATGGGTAACAGGAAAACACTGAAAGTTGGTTATTTTTTCTGAGTCAAGGTTTTTTTTTCCCATTTTATTTATTTAGTTTTTTTCTTTTTATTTGTATTTTTAACTGGGTAATATGTACACATGGAATAAAATTTAAAAGATATTAAAAGGTATACAGTGAAAATAAGTCTCTCTCCTACTTCTGTCTCCCACCTGCCCTGTCCCTTTATTGGAGGTAGTCACTATTTAGCAGACTTTTGAATGTCCTTTCAGAGCTATTCCATATTTATATACACAAATATATACATGCAAACAAATACAGGTAACTATTTTAATTCAGATAGTAACATGTTATTCATATTGATCTGCACTTTGCTTATTTCACTTACACGTTCATCTTGGGGATTGTTCTGCATAATTAAAGAACTGTCCTTTATTTTTCATGGCTACATAATCTAGAAGGGTTTCTTAAGCAGGGAAGCTACATGGTCACGTTTATATATTAGAATATCACTCTGGCAGCTGGGGCAAAAATCAGATCAGAAAGAGACGGGCCAGCGTGGAGGTAAGGAGTCCAGAGAGGCAACTGTAGCCTGTCAGTCTGTAAGAGAAGATGAGGTCTGAGCTCCAGTAGCGGGAGGAATCACACTATTCCCATCCTCACAGAGTTTCAGAGGTTCCCCTGTTGCTTAAAGGAAAATCAGCATAAAGTTGTATATTTAAGACCATCCCCTAGTAATATTTCTCACTGAGCCCACAAGCCCCAGAACATACCTTTTTCCTCAAGAACCCTGCAGTAGTTTCCTACTCTGGATTACAAGTTCCATACTCAGGCCACCCATTGCACAACTCTGAGAGACACTATTTAGGTATACGGTATTGTGAATGGTGGCCCCGCCCCCACCCCCAGAGTGGTACAATGTGGTAGCTTCGCTCAGACCCACGCCATCTTGCCTTTTCACCACTATAGGGTAGTGGGTGGTCATGGGCTCTGGAGCCAGACTGCTTGGGTTCTGATTTACTCTCCTGCTTACTAGCTATGTGACCTTACGTGCCGTTTGTCATAGTGTTGTTACAAGGATTAAAAGAGTTAATACTTATGCACATATGTATATATTGTGCGTGTATGCTTAGAATGGTACCTGGCACATAATAACCTTTCTGTCAATATTGGCTTTTACTGCCCACATTGACCTTTCAAAACTCCTGCCAAACAGACACCCTTTTTGGTGTCCAAGTATGCTCTGTGCTTTTCCAGTGTTTAGTCAGGAATGCCCCTCCCCATCAGTAGTTCCCCCCAACCTCTCAGTCACTCATCCTTCCTGTCTCCAGTGGGCAGTTACCATATTCTGCTCTGACTTGTATAGATCATTGTATCCTCTTTAGCTTGGTTGTTCCTTGAAGGTATAACTGAGTCTGACTCATTTCTCTGTCCCCAGCATTGCCCCACACAGAGCTGGGCACAAAATAGGTATCAAAAATATTTGTTAAATTGAGTAAGACTTTGAAGGGTCAAATAAGTAAAGAATCATTAGAATACAGATTGTCATTTATCAAGTAACTCTACCTTTTCATTTTATTCTTGTTAAGCCATGTAAGCTACCCATTATCCACCCCCCATTTGACAGATGAGCAAACTGAGGCTGAGAGGTTAACTTAGCACCTGCTAGTGTGTGGTGGAGCCAGAATTGGAGCTTAGTTCTACATGGCTCCAGGTTCCCTGTTCTTACCCAAGCCTGTCCCTGCCGCCTCTGTAGAAGTCTTTAGAGGTACTCTGGGGGTCGAGACCTTACCATTATGCTCTCTCTCCCCCTAGATTGGAGATCTCACTGGGTATTGCACCAAACCAAACCGTCATCAGGTGGGGTGGGCTAAACGCAATGTGGACCACCGCCCTAAGAACAGCAGCACGGTGGATGTCTGCTCGGTGGACCGCCGCCCGATGCTGCAGAGGATCATGGAGACAGACCCCCTGCAGCAGGGCCAGGCTTTGGCGTCTGCCCTGAAGAATAAGAAGAAGATGCAGAAGCGTACAGGTGGGGGCACCTGACCATCCCTGTGCTCTGAAAGGGTCCTGATTGGGGCTCCTGAATGAGTATCTCTGTGGGTCCAGCTCCAGGCTAGGGTTAGGGGGTAGGGGTGGGTTAGGAGGCTCAGCTGCTAGCTCAGTGGTTCTTAAACTTTAGCTTGTATCAGAATCGCTTGCAGGGTTTGTTAAAACACAGATTTCTGGGCCCCTCCCCTAGAGTTTCTAACTGAGTAGGTCAGCTGTGGGGCCTGAGAAGTTGTATTTCTAACAGGTTCCTCTGGGGACCACATTTGGAGAACCACTGGCCTAGTCTATGTATTAAATAGCCACCATTTATTTATTTATCAGGTACTTTCTATATGTTAGGTAGCTTGTAGGCTATATCTGTTTTTTACTTTATCAGTAGGCAATATATTCAAAATCTAAAAGGTATAAAATGGTATATAGTAAAGTCTCTCTCCCATCCCCTAGTCATCCAGGCCTTCCCCCATAGGCAACCAGTTAATTTCTTGTGTCCCTTTCCTGAGATAGATACACAAGCAAATGTCTATATATTCTCTGTTGTCTTTTTCTACACAAATGCTAGTCTACCGGACACACAGTTTTGCCCCATCATTTTCCCATTCAGTATATCTTAGGGATATTTCCACATCAATACACAAAAGAACTTCCCTTTCTTTTATTGATGCTCCCTTGTATAGCTGGCCCATTCGGATCTCCATGCTATACTTACCTTCACCAACTCATTGCAAAAGTCTTATCCTCATTTGGTAAGTGAGGAAACTGAGGTCCAGAGACATTAAGTGACACATTCAGTATAAGACAACTAGTAATTGATGGAGCCAAAATGCAAACCTGGGATTGATTGATACCATCAGCCCTCTTCGTTGAGCTAGATTGTATTCTGGATTCACACTGAGTCCTGGGAATCCAGATGAATTGACCTTAAACTCCTAGTCTTGTTAGGGAGTGGGGAGGAGATAAGAAAACAGACCTTAGCAGCACCAAGTGATCACTCTGAAGACCAAGCAAGCACAGTGAGGGAACCTAACCCAGCCTGGGGATGGTGGTTGGGTAGGGGTGATCAGAGAAGGCTTCCTGGAGGAGGTGAAGTCTGAGGGGCATCCTGAGGAGCACCAGGGTGTGTCTGGAGGATAGGAGGTGTGTGTGGTGAGCATTCAGGCTCAAAGCTCTACTGCCATGCTGCCCCTATGCTGTGAGAGCTTTGTTTGGAGGGTAGTGGTAAAGTGCTAAGTTCAACACAGTAAAAGAAAATTACCATTTTGGTATTTGGAAAGGACAAAAATACTTGTAATCCAGTAAGTCTGAAACCTCAAGATGAAAGCTATGTTGGGGTGATCATTTCACAGGTAGACAAATAGATCTACCTGTGAGGTTAAGCAGTGGTTTCCAACAGCCCCCCAGTTGTTTTGTTTAGTGTTTGGGGGGTAAGTGAGCCAGTTGGGGAGCTTGGTGCAGACCAAGGTAGATGTAGGCCAGCTTCAGCAGGCTGCCTGTTGGCAAGCCAGCCACCAAGAGATTGCCTGTATTTTTTCATCTGCAGATAAAATCGCCAGCAAGCTGTCTGACTCCATGATGTCTGCCCTTGACCTCTCTGGCAACGCTGATGACAGTGGTGGTGACTGATGGACTCATCTCACTCCCTCCTCCAAGGACCAGTTCCAGTGGGATGGGGGAATACCGATGAAATAGTTTGGTTCTCCCTGAAGCACCTGCATATTAAAAGAATCCCTCCCCCAACATGTATCCCCTCCCCACACTGTTCCCTCCACTCTCTCTGGTAAAAAGAATCCCAAGAGGCTGGAGCTGTCATACCCAATACCCTTTATTTAACTCCTACTGTGTTTCACAGAAGAAATAAAAGAAATATCAGCAGAGCCCAGGTGTTAACAATTTATCCCCCACCCTCAGTGCCAGGGTCCACCCTGTAGATTGGGCTGGTTTGAGGGCTGACCTTCCACAAAACTTGAACGGCTGAATGTGCGCCCTGGGGATCCCTGGGAGGGTGATGACTTCTTTACTGCTACACAAGAGGTTTTAGCAGCAAGGCATTCCTGCAGTGGGCTTCAGGCTACGTATCTCCTTCTAAGTCCACAGGTCCTCGTCTGGGTGGCAGTGGGAGTAAAGGGAACAATGATGAACCTTCTGTGCCTCTGGAATGGTCTGGGGACAGGGTAGAGGGAAGAAGGGAACAAACAAGCCTGGCTGGTGCTGAAGTATATGCAGTAGGCACGACCTTGTTTGCATAAAGAGAAAACAAGGCACCTGTTGGTAGGGAGGCTGGGTGCTTCAGGAACAAGTCCTGTCTTGGGGCATTTCTGGGCAAATTGTGAATTGGAAGAATCTCTTTAACTGAAGTACTCTGGCTGGGCCCTGCCCTTGTGTGCCCATGTCTCATCCAGCACCAGCATTTGAATTCCATGATTTAAGAAGGTTCTGGCACCATTTATTCACAAACTGTATCCTCAAGAGAGCTGCTGTATTTGAGGGTACATCAATCAACTGCTTTTCTGGTGTCTGGAAGCCACCCCATTAAAGTATGATCAGCTAACTTCTCTGGGTGATCCTACCCCATCAGACAAGGACAGTGGGCCCAGGCAGTGCCAGAGGTTCTCAGAAAGGGACTGGGGTAGATAATTGCAACTGAAGCAGTCTTCTCACCTTATCAGGGTTTTTTTTTTTTTTTTTTTGGGTTATGCACATGACTTAAGTTCCCAGCAATCTACCTGAGTCAACACATTTGAAGTGGGTGGGTGTTGTATTACTTCAGTCTTTGCCACCTACTCCAAACTTCCACACCATTCTTGGACCCACAGCTGCATCTTACTTAGCCCTGCCCTTTCCTCTGCCTCTGAAGCTGGCATCTCCTAATTTACTTGTCCACATGCTAAGAGGGGAATCATGACCGGGACTGGAGAGCCATTGGCTGCAGGCTGTTTGGGCAGGGAAGTGCAGACCACTCGTGCATTCAGAGGCAGCCAAAGCAAAGAACTATGTACTGGTTGAGCACAGGCTGCACTAAGCCCTGGAAACCTGTTACTTCCTTTAACCTTCCATATAGCTCTGCCAGTAAGGATTAGTCTCCCTATCAGGAAAATAAACAGGCTCAGAAAGTTGACAGGATGGACCCAAGAGGACATATTAAGTGTGGTGGTGCCAGGATTGGAGCCCAAGCATGATTAAAACCCTATGCGGGTCCTTTCCTCTGCATTGTACTGCCTCCTTAAAAAAAGGAACATTGATTAAGCACCTACTGTGTGCCAGTTCTGTTATCAAGTCCTTTAAATGCATTTTCTCTTTTTTGGTTTAAAAAACTAGTAGTGTCTTGCTAAAATTACACTCTCAGAGTCCCCTTGGGTGGGGTCCAACTTATTTCACACTATCTCATTAAACTCTTCTGGTAGATAATAGCGTTACAATGAAAAATTGGATGCAGGACAGCTAAGCCCATTTTACAATCATATGGTATTTCATAATTTAGCATTTAAAATAGAGATAGTTGCCAACTTCTGATGGTTTGATGTAGAATTTTTGGTGGGAAAGGGATACATATTCAGTACGTTCCTTGACATGATGGGGCTACCTCCTGATAAACCCATTATAATTTTCAACCCTGTTGTAAGTTGAGGAGCATCTGTATTTTCTACAACTAAGAAGTGCTGGTAAGTAAGTATTAGAAATAGAAGTACCTAGATGAGTAAGAAACAGCATGAGAACATAATTTGGCCCCAATCAAACAAGAACTAAAGTAGTCATGCCAGGTTGAGAATTTGGGACTCCAGATTCTCTACCTACAGCATACCTCAAGTTTCTTTTTTTAATAAAAAAGCTGCTTCTTGAATCCTTTTTTCCCCTCATTTTTTTAAAAAATTAAAGTATAATTTACATAAAGTTCACCCTTTACAGTTTAAGTTCTGTGAGTTTGAACAAACATACAGTAGTGAGCCAGCAACACAATCACGATATAGTTGCATCATCCCCCAAAACTCCCTGGGCCCCTTTGTAGTCAACCCCTACTCCCCCACCCTCAGATCCTGGCAACCACTGATGTGTTTTCTGTCCCTATAGGTCGCTCTAGCATGAATGTCATGTAAATAGAATCATATAGTAAGTAGGCTTATTTTATGTCTTTTGGTTTAAAAAATTTTTACATTACACTAGAGAGCAGTGGCATCATCATAGCTCACTGTAACCTCAAAGTCCTGGGCTCAAGCGATCCTCCCACCTCAGCCTCCTGAGTAGGTAGGACTACAGGCATGTGCCACCACACCAGGCTAATTAAAAAAAATTTTTTTTAGAGATGGGGTCTGGCTATGTTGCCCAGGCTGGTCTCAAACTCCTGGCCTCAAGCAATCCTCCCACCTCGGCCTCCCAAAGTGCTAGGATTATAGGCATGAGCCTCTGGGCCCGGCTTGTTCTTATGTTTAGATTTTTGATCTATTTGGAGTTAATTTTTAGATATGGTGGTAAGGTAAAAGTCCAACTCCATTTTTTTGCATGTGGATATCCAGTTATCCCAGTACCATTTGTTGATCTAAACAGTGTCCTTTGAGGGGAAGAAATTTTTAATTTTGATGAAATGCAATTTATCAGTTTGTTCTTTTATAGGTCATGCTTTTGGTGTCACATCTGAGCAATCGTTGCCTAACACGAGATTACAAAGGTTTTCTCCTATGTTTCGTTTTAGAAGATTTATAGTTTTAGTTTTTATATTTAGGTCTATGATCCATTTTAAGTTAATTTTGTATATGGTACAAGGTATAGATCCATGTTCTTTAAAAAAATGTGGTTACCCAATTGTTCTAGCCATATGTGCTATAACCTTGCTAAACTCCCTTAGTTCTAGTAGCTTTTTTGTGGCTTTCATTGGACTTACTACATAGACAATCATGTCTTCTGTGAATAAAGATGGCTTTACTTCTTCATTTCTAATCTTTATGTCTATATTTACTTTTCTTGCCTTATTGTGGTGGCTGGGACTTCCAGTCCAACGTTGAGTAAGAGTGGTGTGCGCAGGCATCCCTGTTTTGTTCATGACCTTAGGGGGAAAATATTGTCTTTGACCATTAAATATGTTAGCTGTAGATTTTAAAAAATTGACCTTTACTAGTATGAGGTGCCAAAGGAATGGATGTTGGGTTTTCTCAAATGTTTTTATGCATCTATTGAAATTATCACATGGCTTTTCTTTTGTAGTTTGTTTTTAGGTAGTTTGTTTTAGTGAATTACATTGATTGATTTTCTAATGTTAAACCAACCCTGCATTCCTGTGATAAACCACACTTTGTCATGATGTATTATCCTTTTAATACATTGTCGGGTGCTATATTAGTTTCCTATTGCTTCTGCAACAAATTACCATGGACTTAGTGGCTTAAAACAGTACATATCTGTCTTACAGTTCTGGAGGTCTGAGGTTGCAACTGGGTTTTACTAGGCCAAAATCAAAGTATTGGCAGGGCTACATACTTTCCGGAGACTCTAGGGAAGAATCCATTTTCCTTGCTCTTTCCAGCTTCCAGAGGCTGTTTAGATACCTGGGATCATGGGTCCTTTCCTCATCTTCAAAACAGCAGCATAGTTATCTTATCTCTTGTCTGACCTCTGCTTCTATCCTTACAACTTCTCTCTCTGACTCTGATCCTTCTGCCTCCCACTTACAAAGACTCTTGTGATTACATTGGGTGCGCTAGGATTATCAAGGATAATCTCCACGTCTCAAAATCCTTAAGTTAATCACATCTGGAAAGTCCTTTTCACCATGTAAAGTAACATATTCAAAAGTTCTAGATATTAGGACCTGTAGATATTTGAGGGTGGGAGGCATTATTCAGCCTACCACAGATGAAATTTGATAAATTTTTGGTTGGAATTTTTGCATCTATGTTCATAAGGAATATTAGTCTGAAGTTTTCTTCTGTTTAATGTATTTATCTTTGGTATCAGGATAATGCTAGCCTCATAGAATGGGTTGGGAAGTGTTTCCTCCTCTTCTATTTTTGGAAGAGTCTGTGTACAATTTGTATCATTTCTTAAATGTTAAAGCTTACCAGTAAACCTATCTGTGCTTGGAGTCTTCTTTGTGGGAAGGCTGAAGACTTCAATTTTGATTTTTAAAATACATATAGGGCTATTTAGGTTATATTTCTTCTTGCATGAGGATTGGTAGTATTTTTAAGAAATTTCATTTTACATAATTTGTCAAATTTATTTCCATCAAGTTGTTAATTATATCCACTTGTTATCATTTTGTATAAATTGTCAAACTGATTCTAAAATTGATATGGAAATGCAAAGTACTTAGAATGTAGCCAAAACAACTCGGAAAAAAGAACAAAATTGGAAGACTAACATAATGTGATATTACCTCTCTCATTCCTGATATTGATATTAATATTATAGTTTGTGTCTTTTTTCCCTTGATCAGTCTGCCTAAGGTTTATCAGTTTTACTGATCATCTCTATGAACCACATTTTGGTTTAATTGATTTTCTCTATTGCTCTTCTGTTTTCTAGTTCATTGGTTTCTGTTTTGATTTTTTTTTTTTGTTTTTTGGAGACAGGGTCTCACTCTGTCCCCCGGGCTGGAGTGCAGTGACATCAACCTCAAACTCCTGGGCTCAAGCGATCCTCCTGCCTCAGCCTCCCAAGTAGCTGGGACTACAGGTGCGTGCCACAACACCCAGCTAATTTTTCCATTTTTAGTAGACACGGGGTCTCAGGTCTTGCTCTTGCTCAGGCTGGTCTCCAGCTCCTGAGCTCAAGTGATCCTCCCACCTTGACCTCCCAGAGTGTTAGGATTACAGGCAGTGAGTCACCATGCCTGGCCTGTTTTGATCTTTATTGTTCCTTTTCTTTTGCTTATTTTGAGTTTAATTTGCTCTTCTTTTTCTAGTTTCTTAAGGAAGAAGTTTGAGGTTAATAGATGAGACCTTTCTTCTTTTCTAATACAGGCACTTAGTGCTATGAATTTTCTCCGAAGTACTTTCTTAACAACATCCCACAAACTGTCATATATTGTGTTTTCATTTTCATTAAGTTCAAAATGCTTTTTAATTTCTCTTTTGATTTCTTTTATGATTTTGGGGTTATTTAGAACTGTGTTATTTAGCTTCCATATATATGGACATTTTCCAGAGGTCTTTCTGTTTTTGACTTCTAATTTAATTCCATTATGGTAAGAGAATGTATTTTATGTGACTGGAATGATTTAACATTTATCAAGACTTGTTTTATGGCCCAGAATATGGTTTATACTGGTAAAATGTTTCATATGCACTTGAGAAGAATATGTGTTTTGTTGTTGTTGGGTGGAGTGTTCTATAAATGTCAGTCAGGTCAATTTGGTTGACAGTATTGTTCACATCTACTATATCCATGCTGATTTTATGCCTGCTTGTTCTATTAATTATTGAGATAGGACTATTGAAGTCCCCAACAATAATTGTGGATTTGTCTGTTGCTCCTTGCAGTTCTATCAGTGTTTGCTTCATTTATTTTGAATCTCTTATGCTAGGTGCATAGGTGTTTAGGATTGTTATGTCATCTAGATTAATTGACCCCTTTATCATTATGAAATAAAGTTCTTTATATTCTTTGTTCTGAAATGTATTTTGTCTGATATCAATATAGCTACTGCAGCTTTCTTTTGATGAATTTAAGCATGGTGTATCTTTTTTGTCCTTTTACTTTTTACTTATTTGTGTGTTTATATTTAAAGTTTCTCGTTGGCAACAGATAGTTGGTTCTTGCTTTTTTATACAATTTGATAGCCTCTGCCTAACATGGGTAACTGGAGTCCCTGAAGGAGGGGAAACAGGTGAAGAGAAAAAGTATTTGATGAATTAATGGCCCAAAACTTTCCAAATTTTGATGAACACTATAACCCTAAATATCCAAGAAGCTCAATAAACCCCAAGCACAAAAACATAGAGAAAAACCCCACCAAGGCACATTATAATCACATTGTTCAAAAACGATAATGATAAAAAATGCATTATGTATAGAAGAAAAAGATTAGGATGACGTCAGATGTCTCATTGGAAACAATGCAAGTGAGAAGACAGTGAAACACTTAAAGTACTAAAAGACAAAACTTACCAACTTTAATTCTATACTTAGCAAAAATACGTTTCAAAGATGAAGGCAATATAAAAACTATTCAGATATACAAAAGCTGAATGAATTCATTATCCAACTGACTTAATGCAAAAAATGTTAAAGGAAGTTCTTCAGAAAGAAAGAAAATAATACCTTATGGAAATCTGGAGCCACATAAAGGAATGAAGAACACCAGAAATGGTAACTACATGAGTAAATATATAATTCTTTTTTATTATTTAAATCTCTTTTTAAAAGAATTTAAAGTATAAACAAAAATAACAACAATGTATTATAGGGTTTATAAAATCTGCAAGTAAAATTTATGACACTAGCACAAAGGCCAGGAGGAGGGAGTTAAAGATTTGTACTATGAACTCTGAGCAACTACTAAAATAACAAAACAATGAGGTAGAGCCAATTAATCAAGGAAGGAGAAAGAATGGAATCATAAAAAATAATAATAATCCAATGGAAGGAAGAAAAAGAGAGAAAAGAACAAAGTAGACATGGGACAAATACAGAACAAATAGCAAGATGATAGACTCAAACCTAACCATACCAATAATAACATTAAATGTAAATGGTCTAAACACCAATTTCTTTCATTTTCTTTCTGCCTGAAGAACTTCCTTTAACATTTTTTGCATTGTGAGTCAGTTGGACAATGAATTCATTCAGCTTTTGTATGCCTGAACAGTTTTTATATTGCCTTCATCTTTGAAAGGTATTTTTGCCAAGTATAGAATTAAAGTTGACAGGTTTTGTCTTTCAGTACTTTAAGTGTTGTTTCACTTTCTCACTTGCATTGTTTCCAATGAAACATCTGATGTCATCCAGATTTTTTCTTCTATACATAATATGATTTTAATCATTATCATTTTTGAACAATGTGATTATAATGTGCTTTGGCAGGATTTTTTCTTTATGATGTTTTTGTGCTTGGGGTTTATTGACTTCTTGGATATTTAGGGTTATAGCGTTCATCAAATTTGGAAAGTTTTTGGCCATTAATTCATCAAATACTTTTTCTCTTCACCTGTTTCCCCTCCTTCAGGGACTCCAATTATCCATGTTAGGCTGATTGAAATTGTCTCACAGATCACTGATGTTCTTTTCATTTTTTGGATTCTTTTTTCTTCCCGTGTTTCATTTTGGGTAGTTTCTATTCCATGCCTTTGAGTTCACTTTTCTTCTGCATTGTCTAGTATATTGTAACCCCTTCAGCTTATTCTTCAACTCAGAAATCAGGTTTCATCTCTTGAAGTTAAATTTTGGTGTTTAAAAATATTTTTCATTCCCTATTTTTTTTTTTTTT
>JAKFHU010000319.1:0-12831 GCA_023783475.1 Daubentonia madagascariensis
TGAAATTCTTCCGTAAGGAAGACGAAGACAAATAAAAACCTCTATATATATTCCATACAGAGATATAATCTAAGCTGTACCAATCTGAACGTCTGGATATATTCTTGCTGTGAAAAAAATCGTTTTACCTGAAAAACCTTGGTACTTCTCGTTATCCCGATTCCTGCGAAATTTTACTACTCTCTACGTAGAAGGCTACAAAAATGACCAGTGCATCGGAGACTACTAATGAAACTCCGTCCATTCCCATGGGAAGCTTTTCTCTCTTACTTTTCTAGAAGAAAGCGAGAAGAAATCGTACCTTGGCTGCCATACACAGATTTATGCAATCCTGAGCACAGACGAAATTCTGGCTGCTTTCTCTCAAGGACGGAAGCTTTGGACTTCGTACATGTTGCCATTGCTGAGTGACTCTCTTAATACGAACATGCCCTGCTTCTCCACTGAGAAGCTTTGATGTATCACTGCAGGATCCGACCCCAAACCTGATGGCAGTGCATAGCCTTGAAGAACCATCTCTGAGAGAAATCATTTCCTCATTGAGAGCAATGTGACAAACTGTTTATAAGGCTTCCATACAGAGATTTAAGCCAACCTGTACAGAACGGAGGGTCGAGCTGCTATCTTTCCTACGTTGGAGGTGTGTTCACTTGAGACGATTTTATGTCCTCCAACCAACCGAGTTTTTTTAAAAAGGCCCTTCATGTATAGTCAGAAGTTGAGACTTGTTACCAGTGACTCTGGGGGTCCTTCTGTTAGGTGGCATCCTTTCTCTGAGCTACCTGATAGTGGGAGTGTTTTTCTAATCAAGTATGTGTGAAGCGTCTGCCAATTCTACCTCCATAACAGAGTTAGGATATCTTGTGTCAAAGTGAACACCCAGCTGCTTTCCGTGACATCATAGAGGGGTTTTCATTGGAAATACCATCATATTGCCCATTTGCCCTCTTCCTACAAAATAGTCATACTTCTACTCTTAGAGCCTTGGAAATAGGGCCAGAGATCGAATTCTTCCACAGAAATGAAGTACGCCATCCTACCATAAGCATCTCCATGTAAATACTTTACTTGGGGAAGCATGAGAAAACAAACAGAAAGAATACTTCCCTGCAGAGAGTTAAGCAAACCTATATACAACAGATCATCTAGCTGCTTCCTTTCAGGGAGCATATGTGTTTCCAAAGGAAACAGCTTGATTTTCGCCGCTAACCCGCTTGGTACAATATGACATTCTTTCTCCACCAAATGCTTTGCGATAGGACCAGAGAAGCTTGGTCTACAAAGAATAGAAAAAGCTCCTCTCTATTTGACATGTTTGCTATTCAGAGCTTTTGAGAACCAACTGACAATAATGCTTCCATACACATATCTAAACAGCCCTGAACCCAAGTGGTCATTTGTCTGCCCTTTGCTGAGAATAGACGTGCTTTAATATGAAAGAGCTTTATATAGGCCATTAGCCCACTAGCTACGACCATGTCAATCCCCTGGACTTAGTGTTACAAGTATCAATGGAGAAAGTGTTTCTGCACCGGACACACTCTAGGCATCCTAAGGAAGCATCTCTATGACGATTCTTTTAGTGATGGATCCCTAGGGAAAAACCCAGTACCTACAATTTCATGCAGAGTTTCAGCAGAACTGTACCAAAGTGAACATCTACCTGTTTACTTCCTGGGAATTAAACTGTTTCAACCACGAATAACTGTATATTTTCCATTTTCCCGCTTCGTACGAAATTGTGCTTCTTCTCCAATTAGAGGGTACACATGTGACCCGTGAACCTGGTTCTACAACTGAAAGTGTGTACACTCCATAGGGATGCTTTTCCATGTGTCCCCTGCTACGCATCGAAGCAAGGGAGAACTAACTGAACATGAGTGTTCCATACACAGATTAGCCCAATCCTGAACACAGGTGAACTTCCAGCTGCTTTCTCTCAGGAAATTCGAGTGTTTTGACTGTGTACATGTTTCCCTTGCCACATAACCCACTTGCTACGCCTAAGTCCTTCTTTTCCACTTAGAGCTTTAAAACCTGAAGAGATTACCGGGTCACAACGCAGAACACAGGACTGTTCCTAGATGAAGCATCTCTCTCAGACTACATTTACTTGTAGAAGGCTAGGAAGATACTCTCTTCGTAATGTTTCCATACACAGATTTAACACAAGCAGGACACAACTGAACATCCAGCTGCTACCTTTCATTGAGTAGAAGTGTTTTCTCTTGGGTCTCTTTTACGGCCCCCAGCTGAACGATGTTAACTAATTTCCCATTCCTCTTCCCTCACAAGCTTGGACGTGTTATCAGTCAATCTAGATCTACACCTGAAATTCAGCACACATCCTCGGGATCACTTGACTCTCTGACTCACTCTTCTAATCTAATCACGTGGGAACAGACCGTACATTCTGTGCTCTCTCAAATAGTTCAGGTAACCGGTGAACATCTGACCTTGTAGGTGCTTTCTCTCATTGAGTAAGACCATATGCCTTAGAAATGGCTGCATAAGTTCTGCTTTCCTACTTTCTACCAAAATCTCCTTCCTCTCCAGTTGGAATCACGGAACGGCTACAAGAGAATCGGATTCTGCCACGGAAACGAAGTGCACTTCTCAAAGGAGCGTCTCTTTGGGACTCCTTTTCCTTATGGAAGCCCGTGAAATTCTACAAAAGTGCTCCCTTTACAGAGAGACTGAAGCCAACCTCTCTCCAAAGGAACACCTAGTTCCTTTTTTTAAGAGATTAGAGGTGTTTTCACTGAAAACAACTGTGTATTCTCCATAAACCCGCTTTGTACGAAATTGCAGAACTTCTGCAATAACAAGATTGAAATCTCACCAGAGAATCACAATCCACATACAAATAGTACACTTCCACAAAGGTGTTTCTCTCTTTGGCACTTTTGCTGTTTGAATGACATGAGAACACACTGACAATACTTCTTCTCTACACAGATTAACAGTCATCAAAACAATTAATCGTATACCTCTTGTCTCTCGAAGACGAGGCGTGTTTTCCTTTGAAATAGCCTTATATCATCAAATTCCCTGCTTGACACGAAAATGCCATCCTCGCCACTTGGAATCTAGCAAGCAGCACCAGAGAAGGGAGTCCTACCAAGAAAAAGCAGTACACGCCCTGAGGAAGCGTCTCTATGATAATTCCTTTCCGTAAGGAAGACGAGACAAATAAAAACCTCTATATAATATTTCCATACAGAGATATAATCTAAGCTGTACCAATCTGAACGTCTGGATATATTCTTGCTGTGAAAAAAATCGTTTTACCTTGAAAAACCTTGGTACTCTCCGTTATCCCGATTCCTGCGAAATTTTACTACTTCTCTACGTAGAAGGCTACAAAAATGACCAGTGCATCGGAGACTACTAATGAAACTCCGTCCATTCCCATGGGGAAGCTTTTCTCTCTTACTTTTACTAGAGAGAAAGCGAGAAGAAACCGTACCCTTGGCTGCCATACACAGATTTATGCAATCCTGAGCACAGACGAAATTCTGGCTGCTTTCTCTCAGAGGACGGAAGCTTTTGGACTTCGTACATGTTGCCATTGCTGAGTGACTCTCTTAATACGAACATGCCCTGCTTCTCCACTGAGAAGCTTTGATGTATCACTGCAGGATCCGACCCCAAACCTGATGGCAGTGCATAGCCTTGAAGAACCATCTCTGAGAGAAATCATTTCCTCATTGAGAGCAATGTGACAAACTGTTTATAAGGCTTCCATACAGAGATTTAAGCCAACCTGTACAGAACGGAGGGTCGAGCTGCTATCTTTCCTACGTTGGAGGTGTGTTCACTTGAGACGATTTTATGTCCTCCAACCAACCGAGTTTTTTTAAAAAGGCCCTTCATGTATAGTCAGAAGTTGAGACTTGTTACCAGTGACTCTGGGGGTCCTTCTGTTAGGTGGCATCCTTTCTCTGAGCTACCTGATAGTGGGAGTGTTTTTCTAATCAAGTATGTGTGAAGCGTCTGCCAATTCTACCTCCATAACAGAGTTAGGATATCTTGTGTCAAAGTGAACACCCAGCTGCTTTCCGTGACATCATAGAGGGGTTTTCATTGGAAATACCATCATATTGCCCATTTGCCCTCTTCCTACAAAATAGTCATACTTCTACTCTTAGAGCCTTGGAAATAGGGCCAGAGATCGAATTCTTCCACAGAAATGAAGTACGCCATCCTACCATAAGCATCTCCATGTAAATACTTTACTTGGGGAAGCATGAGAAAACAAACAGAAAGAATACTTCCCTGCAGAGAGTTAAGCAAACCTATATACAACAGATCATCTAGCTGCTTCCTTTCAGGGAGCATATGTGTTTCCAAAGGAAACAGCTTGATTTTCGCCGCTAACCCGCTTGGTACAATATGACATTCTTTCTCCACCAAATGCTTTGCGATAGGACCAGAGAAGCTTGGTCTACAAAGAATAGAAAAAGCTCCTCTCTATTTGACATGTTTGCTATTCAGAGCTTTTGAGAACCAACTGACAATAATGCTTCCATACACATATCTAAACAGCCCTGAACCCAAGTGGTCATTTGTCTGCCCTTTGCTGAGAATAGACGTGCTTTAATATGAAAGAGCTTTATATAGGCCATTAGCCCACTAGCTACGACCATGTCAATCCCCTGGACTTAGTGTTACAAGTATCAATGGAGAAAGTGTTTCTGCACCGGACACACTCTAGGCATCCTAAGGAAGCATCTCTATGACGATTCTTTTAGTGATGGATCCCTAGGGAAAAACCCAGTACCTACAATTTCATGCAGAGTTTCAGCAGAACTGTACCAAAGTGAACATCTACCTGTTTACTTCCTGGGAATTAAACTGTTTCAACCACGAATAACTGTATATTTTCCATTTCCCGCTTCGTACGAAATTGTGCTTCTTCTCCAATTAGAGGGTACACATGTGACCCGTGAACCTGGTTCTACAACTGAAAGTGTGTACACTCCATAGGGATGCTTTTCCATGTGTCCCCTGCTACGCATCGAAGCAAGGGAGAACTAACTGAACATGAGTGTTCCATACACAGATTAGCCCAATCCTGAACACAGGTGAACTTCCAGCTGCTTTCTCTCAGGAAATTCGAGTGTTTTGACTGTGTACATGTTTCCCTTGCCACATAACCCACTTGCTACGCCTAAGTCCTTCTTTTCCACTTAGAGGCTTTAAAACCTGAAGAGATTACCGGGTCACAACGCAGAACACAGGACTGTTCCTAGATGAAGCATCTCTCTCAGACTACATTTACTTGTAGAAGGCTAGGAAGATACTCTCTTCGTAATGTTTCCATACACAGATTTAACACAAGCAGGACACAACTGAACATCCAGCTGCTACCTTTCATTGAGTAGAAGTGTTTTCTCTTGGGTCTCTTTTACGGCCCCCAGCTGAACGATGTTAACTAATTTCCCATTCCTCTTCCCTCACAAGCTTGGACGTGTTATCAGTCAATCTAGATCTACACCTGAAATTCAGCACACATCCTCGGGATCACTTGACTCTCTGACTCACTCTTCTAATCTAATCACGTGGGAACAGACCGTACATTCTGTGCTCTCTCAAATAGTTCAGGTAACCGGTGAACATCTGACCTTGTAGGTGCTTTCTCTCATTGAGTAAGACCATATGCCTTAGAAATGGCTGCATAAGTTCTGCTTTCCTACTTTCTACCAAAATCTCCTTCCTCTCCAGTTGGAATCACGGAACGGCTACAAGAGAATCGGATTCTGCCACGGAAACGAAGTGCACTTCTCAAAGGAGCGTCTCTTTGGGACTCCTTTTCGTTATGGAAGCCCGTGAAATTCTACAAAAGTGCTCCCTTTACAGAGAGACTGAAGCCAACCTCTCTCCAAAGGAACACCTAGTTCCTTTTTTTAAGAGATTAGAGGTGTTTTCACTGAAAACAACTGTGTATTCTCCATAAACCCGCTTTGTACGAAATTGCAGAACTTCTGCAATAACAAGATTGAAATCTCACCAGAGAATCACAATCCACATACAAATAGTACACTTCCACAAAGGTGTTTCTCTCTTTGGCACTTTTGCTGTTTGAATGACATGAGAACACACTGACAATACTTCTTCTCTACACAGATTAACAGTCATCAAAACAATTAATCGTATACCTCTTGTCTCTCGAAGACGAGGCGTGTTTTCCTTTGAAATAGCCTTATATCATCAAATTCCCTGCTTGACACGAAAATGCCATCCTCGCCACTTGGAATCTAGCAAGCAGCACCAGAGAAGGGAGTCCTACCAAGAAAAAGCAGTACACGCCCTGAGGAAGCGTCTCTATGATAATTCCTTTCCGTAAGGAAGACGAGACAAATAAAAACCTCTATATAATATTTCCATACAGAGATATAATCTAAGCTGTACCAATCTGAACGTCTGGATATATTCTTGCTGTGAAAAAAATCGTTTTACCTTGAAAAACCTTGGTACTCTCCGTTATCCCGATTCCTGCGAAATTTTACTACTTCTCTACGTAGAAGGCTACAAAAATGACCAGTGCATCGGAGACTACTAATGAAACTCCGTCCATTCCCATGGGAAGCTTTTCTCTCTTACTTTTACTAGAAGAAAGCGAGAAGAAATCGTACCCTTGGCTGCCATACACAGATTTATGCAATCCTGAGCACAGACGAAATTCTGGCTGCTTTCTCTCAGAGGACGGAAGCTTTTGGACTTCGTACATGTTGCCATTGCTGAGTGACTCTCTTAATACGAACATGCCCTGCTTCTCCACTGAGAAGCTTTGATGTATCACTGCAGGATCCGACCCCAAACCTGATGGCAGTGCATAGCCTTGAAGAACCATCTCTGAGAGAAATCATTTCCTCATTGAGAGCAATGTGACAAACTGTTTATAAGGCTTCCATACAGAGATTTAAGCCAACCTGTACAGAACGGAGGGTCGAGCTGCTATCTTTCCTACGTTGGAGGTGTGTTCACTTGAGACGATTTTATGTCCTCCAACCAACCGAGTTTTTTTAAAAAGGCCCTTCATGTATAGTCAGAAGTTGAGACTTGTTACCAGTGACTCTGGGGGTCCTTCTGTTAGGTGGCATCCTTTCTCTGAGCTACCTGATAGTGGGAGTGTTTTTCTAATCAAGTATGTGTGAAGCGTCTGCCAATTCTACCTCCATAACAGAGTTAGGATATCTTGTGTCAAAGTGAACACCCAGCTGCTTTCCGTGACATCATAGAGGGGTTTTCATTGGAAATACCATCATATTGCCCATTTGCCCTCTTCCTACAAAATAGTCATACTTCTACTCTTAGAGCCTTGGAAATAGGGCCAGAGATCGAATTCTTCCACAGAAATGAAGTACGCCATCCTACCATAAGCATCTCCATGTAAATACTTTACTTGGGGAAGCATGAGAAAACAAACAGAAAGAATACTTCCCTGCAGAGAGTTAAGCAAACCTATATACAACAGATCATCTAGCTGCTTCCTTTCAGGGAGCATATGTGTTTCCAAAGGAAACAGCTTGATTTTCGCCGCTAACCCGCTTGGTACAATATGACATTCTTTCTCCACCAAATGCTTTGCGATAGGACCAGAGAAGCTTGGTCTACAAAGAATAGAAAAAGCTCCTCTCTATTTGACATGTTTGCTATTCAGAGCTTTTGAGAACCAACTGACAATAATGCTTCCATACACATATCTAAACAGCCCTGAACCCAAGTGGTCATTTGTCTGCCCTTTGCTGAGAATAGACGTGCTTTAATATGAAAGAGCTTTATATAGGCCATTAGCCCACTAGCTACGACCATGTCAATCCCCTGGACTTAGTGTTACAAGTATCAATGGAGAAAGTGTTTCTGCACCGGACACACTCTAGGCATCCTAAGGAAGCATCTCTATGACGATTCTTTTAGTGATGGATCCCTAGGGAAAAACCCAGTACCTACAATTTCATGCAGAGTTTCAGCAGAACTGTACCAAAGTGAACATCTACCTGTTTACTTCCTGGGAATTAAACTGTTTCAACCACGAATAACTGTATATTTTCCATTTTCCCGCTTCGTACGAAATTGTGCTTCTTCTCCAATTAGAGGGTACACATGTGACCCGTGAACCTGGTTCTACAACTGAAAGTGTGTACACTCCATAGGGATGCTTTTCCATGTGTCCCCTGCTACGCATCGAAGCAAGGGAGAACTAACTGAACATGAGTGTTCCATACACAGATTAGCCCAATCCTGAACACAGGTGAACTTCCAGCTGCTTTCTCTCAGGAAATTCGAGTGTTTTGACTGTGTACATGTTTCCCTTGCCACATAACCCACTTGCTACGCCTAAGTCCTTCTTTTCCACTTAGAGGCTTTAAAACCTGAAGAGATTACCGGGTCACAACGCAGAACACAGGACTGTTCCTAGATGAAGCATCTCTCTCAGACTACATTTACTTGTAGAAGGCTAGGAAGATACTCTCTTCGTAATGTTTCCATACACAGATTTAACACAAGCAGGACACAACTGAACATCCAGCTGCTACCTTTCATTGAGTAGAAGTGTTTTCTCTTGGGTCTCTTTTACGGCCCCCAGCTGAACGATGTTAACTAATTTCCCATTCCTCTTCCCTCACAAGCTTGGACGTGTTATCAGTCAATCTAGATCTACACCTGAATTCAGCACACATCCTCGGGATCACTTGACTCTCTGACTCACTCTTCTAATCTAATCACGTGGGAACAGACCGTACATTCTGTGCTCTCTCAAATAGTTCAGGTAACCGGTGAACATCTGACCTTGTAGGTGCTTTCTCTCATTGAGTAAGACCATATGCCTTAGAAATGGCTGCATAAGTTCTGCTTTCCTACTTTCTACCAAAATCTCCTTCCTCTCCAGTTGGAATCACGGAACGGCTACAAGAGAATCGGATTCTGCCACGGAAACGAAGTGCACTTCTCAAAGGAGCGTCTCTTTGGGACTCCTTTTCCTTATGGAAGCCCGTGAAATTCTACAAAAGTGCTCCCTTTACAGAGAGACTGAAGCCAACCTCTCTCCAAAGGAACACCTAGTTCCTTTTTTTAAGAGATTAGAGGTGTTTTCACTGAAAACAACTGTGTATTCTCCATAAACCCGCTTTGTACGAAATTGCAGAACTTCTGCAATAACAAGATTGAAATCTCACCAGAGAATCACAATCCACATACAAATAGTACACTTCCACAAAGGTGTTTCTCTCTTTGGCACTTTTGCTGTTTGAATGACATGAGAACACACTGACAATACTTCTTCTCTACACAGATTAACAGTCATCAAAACAATTAATCGTATACCTCTTGTCTCTCGAAGACGAGGCGTGTTTTCCTTTGAAATAGCCTTATATCATCAAATTCCCTGCTTGACACGAAAATGCCATCCTCGCCACTTGGAATCTAGCAAGCAGCACCAGAGAAGGGAGTCCTACCAAGAAAAAGCAGTACACGCCCTGAGGAAGCGTCTCTATGATAATTCCTTTCCGTAAGGAAGACGAGACAAATAAAAACCTCTATATAATATTTCCATACAGAGATATAATCTAAGCTGTACCAATCTGAACGTCTGGATATATTCTTGCTGTGAAAAAAATCGTTTTACCTTGAAAAACCTTGGTACTCTCCGTTATCCCGATTCCTGCGAAATTTTACTACTTCTCTACGTAGAAGGCTACAAAAATGACCAGTGCATCGGAGACTACTAATGAAACTCCGTCCATTCCCATTGGGAAGCTTTTCTCTCTTACTTTTACTAGAAGAAAGCGAGAAGAAATCGTACCCTTGGCTGCCATACACAGATTTATGCAATCCTGAGCACAGACGAAATTCTGGCTGCTTTCTCTCAGAGGACGGAAGCTTTTGGACTTCGTACATGTTGCCATTGCTGAGTGACTCTCTTAATACGAACATGCCCTGCTTCTCCACTGAGAAGCTTTGATGTATCACTGCAGGATCCGACCCCAACCTGATGGCAGTGCATAGCCTTGAAGAACCATCTCTGAGAGAAATCATTTCCTCATTGAGAGCAATGTGACAAACTGTTTATAAGGCTTCCATACAGAGATTTAAGCCAACCTGTACAGAACGGAGGGTCGAGCTGCTATCTTTCCTACGTTGGAGGTGTGTTCACTTGAGACGATTTTATGTCCTCCAACCAACCGAGTTTTTTTAAAAAGGCCCTTCATGTATAGTCAGAAGTTGAGACTTGTTACCAGTGACTCTGGGGTCCTTCTGTTAGGTGGCATCCTTTCTCTGAGCTACCTGATAGTGGGAGTGTTTTTCTAATCAAGTATGTGTGAAGCGTCTGCCAATTCTACCTCCATAACAGAGTTAGGATATCTTGTGTCAAAGTGAACACCCAGCTGCTTTCCGTGACATCATAGAGGGGTTTTCATTGGAAATACCATCATATTGCCCATTTGCCCTCTTCCTACAAAATAGTCATACTTCTACTCTTAGAGCCTTGGAAATAGGGCCAGAGATCGAATTCTTCCACAGAAATGAAGTACGCCATCCTACCATAAGCATCTCCATGTAAATACTTTACTTGGGGAAGCATGAGAAAACAAACAGAAAGAATACTTCCCTGCAGAGAGTTAAGCAAACCTATATACAACAGATCATCTAGCTGCTTCCTTTCAGGGAGCATATGTGTTTCCAAAGGAAACAGCTTGATTTTCGCCGCTAACCCGCTTGGTACAATATGACATTCTTTCTCCACCAAATGCTTTGCGATAGGACCAGAGAAGCTTGGTCTACAAAGAATAGAAAAAGCTCCTCTCTATTTGACATGTTTGCTATTCAGAGCTTTTGAGAACCAACTGACAATAATGCTTCCATACACATATCTAAACAGCCCTGAACCCAAGTGGTCATTTGTCTGCCCTTTGCTGAGAATAGACGTGCTTTAATATGAAAGAGCTTTATATAGGCCATTAGCCCACTAGCTACGACCATGTCAATCCCCTGGACTTAGTGTTACAAGTATCAATGGAGAAAGTGTTTCTGCACCGGACACACTCTAGGCATCCTAAGGAAGCATCTCTATGACGATTCTTTTAGTGATGGATCCCTAGGGAAAAACCCAGTACCTACAATTTCATGCAGAGTTTCAGCAGAACTGTACCAAAGTGAACATCTACCTGTTTACTTCCTGGGAATTAAACTGTTTCAACCACGAATAACTGTATATTTTCCATTTTCCCGCTTCGTACGAAATTGTGCTTCTTCTCCAATTAGAGGGTACACATGTGACCCGTGAACCTGGTTCTACAACTGAAAGTGTGTACACTCCATAGGGATGCTTTTCCATGTGTCCCCTGCTACGCATCGAAGCAAGGGAGAACTAACTGAACATGAGTGTTCCATACACAGATTAGCCCAATCCTGAACACAGGTGAACTTCCAGCTGCTTTCTCTCAGGAAATTCGAGTGTTTTGACTGTGTACATGTTTCCCTTGCCACATAACCCACTTGCTACGCCTAAGTCCTTCTTTTCCACTTAGAAGCTTTAAAACCTGAAGAGATTACCGGGTCACAACGCAGAACACAGGACTGTTCCTAGATGAAGCATCTCTCTCAGACTACATTTACTTGTACAAGGCTAGGAAGATACTCTCTTCGTAATGTTTCCATACACAGATTTAACACAAGCAGGACACAACTGAACATCCAGCTGCTACCTTTCATTGAGTAGAAGTGTTTTTCTTGGTCTCTTTTACGGCCCCCAGCTGAACGATGTTAACTAATTTCCCATTCCTCTTCCCTCACAAGCTTGGACGTGTTATCAGTCAATCTAGATCTACACCTGAAATTCAGCACACATCCTCGGGATCACTTGACTCTCTGACTCACTCTTCTAATCTAATCACGTGGGAACAGACCGTACATTCTGTGCTCTCTCAAATAGTTCAGGTAACCGGTGAACATCTGACCTTGTAGGTGCTTTCTCTCATTGAGTAAGACCATATGCCTTAGAAATGGCTGCATAAGTTCTGCTTTCCTACTTTCTACCAAATCTCCTTCCTCTCCAGTTGGAATCACGGAACGGCTACAAGAGAATCGGATTCTGCCACGGAAACGAAGTGCACTTCTCAAAGGAGCGTCTCTTTGGGACTCCTTTTCCGTTATGGAAGCCCGTGAAATTCTACAAAAGTGCTCCCTTTACAGAGAGACTGAAGCCAACCTCTCTCCAAAGGAACACCTAGTTCCTTTTTTTAAGAGATTAGAGGTGTTTTCACTGAAAACAACTGTGTATTCTCCATAAACCCGCTTTGTACGAAATTGCAGACCTTCTGCAATAACAAGATTGAAATCTCACCAGAGAATCACAATCCACATACAAATAGTACACTTCCACAAAGGTGTTTCTCTCTTTGGCACTTTTGCTGTTTGAATGACATGAGAACACACGACATACTTCTTCTCTACACAGATTAACAGTCATCAAAACAATTAATCGTATACCTCTTGTCTCTCGAAGACGAGGCGTGTTTTCCTTTGAAATAGCCTTATATCATCAAATTCCCTGCTTGACACGAAAATGCCATCCTCGCCACTTGGAATCTAGCAAGCAGCACCAGAGAAGGGAGTCCTACAAAAAAAGCAGTACACGCCCTGAGGAAGCGTCTCTATGATAATTCCTTTCCGTAAGGAAGACGAGACAAATAAAACCTCTATATAATATTTCCATACAGAGATATAATCTAAGCTGTACCAATCTGAACGTCTGGATATATTCTTGCTGTGAAAAAATCGTTTTACCTTGAAAAACCTTGGTACTCTCCGTTTCCCGATTCCTGC
>JAKFHU010000321.1:0-33487 GCA_023783475.1 Daubentonia madagascariensis
ATTCAACATAGTGCTGGAAGTCCTAGCCAGAGCAATCAGACGAAAGAAGAAAATCAAGGGCATCCCAATGGGGGCTAAAGTGGTCAAACTGTCACTCTTTGCACATGGTATGATCTTATATCCAGAAAACCACAAAAATTTTGCCAAGAGACTACTGGAATGGATAAATAAGTTCAGCCAAGTCTCAGGTTACAAAATTAATGTACATAAATCAGTAGCATTCATATATGCCAACAACAGTCAAACTGAGAACCAAATTAAAGACTAAATACCTTTCACAATAGCAACAAAGAAAATAAAATAACTAGGAATATATTTAACTAATGGGGTAAAAGGCCTCTACAGGGAGAACTATTAAACACTGAGGAAGGAAACTACACAGGATCTAAATAGATGGAAAAACATATCATGCTCATGAATCTGCAGAATCAACATAGTTAAAACGTCTATACTACCCAAAGTGATCTACAGATTCAATGCAATCCCTATTAAAATACCAACATCATTTTTCACAGATCTAGAAAAAATAACTGTATGTTTTGTATGGAACCAGAGAAGACCCCATATAGCCAAAGCAACCTTAAGCAAAAAGAACAAATTGAGAGGCATCAATTCACCAGATTTCAAGCTATAGTTACAAGGCTGTAGTAAACAAAACAGCATGGTACTGGTACAAGAATAGAAGCATAGACCAATGGAACAGGACTGAGAACCCATACATAAAACCATCCTGATATTGCCATCTCATCTTTGACAAAGAAGACAAAAACATGCACTGGGGAAAAGAATCCCTATTCAATAAATGGTGATGGGAAAACTGGATGGCCACATGTAGAAGGCCAAAACACTGCACCTCTCACCTCTCACAAAAATCAACTCATAATGGATAACAGACTTAAACCTAAAGCATAAAACCATAAGAATTCTAGAAGATAATGTTGAAAAAACTCTTATAGACATCAGCCTAGGCAAAGAATATATGAAGAGAACCCCAAAAGCAATCACAGCAACAAGAAAAATAAATAAATGGGACCTGATCAAATTAAAAAGCTTCTGCACAGCCAAAGAAACTATCATGAGAGTGAATAGACAACCTACAGAATGGAAGAAAATATTTGCAAGCTGTACATCCAATAAAGGGCTGATAACTAGAATCCACATAGAACTCAGGTAAATCAGTAAGAAAAAATTAAACAACCTTCCATTAAAAAAGGGGCAAAGGACATGGACAGAAACTTTTCAAAAGAAGATAGAATAATGGCCAAGAGACATATGAAAAAATGCTTAACATATCTAATCATCAGGGAAATGCAAATCAAAACCACATGAGATATCATTTAACTCCAGTGAGAACAGCTTTTATCAAAAAGTTCCGAAACAACAAATGTTTGCTTGGATGTGGAGAGATAGGAACACTCTTACACTGCTGGTGAGACTGCAAAATAGTACAAACTCTATGGAAAGTAATATGGAGATACTTCAAAGAACTAAAAGGAGAACTACTTTTTGATCCAGCAGTCCCACTACTGTGTATCTACCCAAAGGAAAAAAGTCATCCTATAATAAAGACATCTGCTCTCGAATGTTTATAGCAGGACAATTCACAATTGCAAAGATGTGGAAGCAATGCAAGTGCCCATCAATACATGAGTGGATTAAGAAAATGTGATATACGTACACTGTGGAGTCCTACTCAGCCATAAAAAACAATGGTGAATTAATTCCTGTGGTACTATCCTGGATGGAGCTAGAGCCCATTCTTTGAAGTATCACAAGAATGGAAAAACAAGCACCACTGATACTCATCATCAAATTGGTACTAACTGAACAATACTTATGTGCACACATGGAAATAATATTCATTGGAGGTTGGGTAGGTGGGAGGGGTGGAGGGGATGGGTAAACTCACACCTAATGGGTGCAGGGTGCACTGTTTGGGGGATGGGCATGATTGTAGCTCTGACTTGGGCAGTGCATAGACAATATATGTAACCAAAGTGTTTGTACCCCATAATATTCTGAAATTTAAAAATAAAAAAATTTTTAAAATGTAATTGCCATAGTAATGGTATTAAGAGATGGGATCATTAATGGGAATCATTTATTGGCATTCAGTATAATGACAATGTTGTACACCATCACAACTTTCTATTTCCAAATTTTTTCATCCCTCAAAACAAAAACACTCATCACTACAACATCACCCTTTTCCCAGCCCCTAGTAATCTCTAATATATTTTCTGTGTCTGAAAATTTTCTTATTGTAGATATTTCATATAAATGATATTTCATACTTATATTTCCATATAAGTAACATTTGTCTTTTTGTGTCTGTCTTAGTTCATTTATCGTTGTGTTTTCAAGGTTCATACTTGTGGTTTTTCTTCGCATTTCCCTAACGAGTAATGATGTCACACATCTTTTCATGTACTTTGGCATTTGGATATCCTTTGCGGAAATGTCTATTAAATACTTTACACATGTTTAAGCTGGATTGTTTTGTCCTTTTGTTATTGAAATTGTAGGATCTCTATATATTCTGGATATTAAACCTTCTCTGATATATGATTTGTAATTATTTCCTCCCATTCTGTAGGTTGCATTTTCATTCTGTTCATAATGTCCTTTGATGTACAAAAGTTATTAATTTTGAGGAAGTCTAATTTACCTATTTTTTCTTTTGACTTTCTTGTGCTTTCAGTGTAATATTTAAGAATCCATTGCCAATCAAAATTCAGGAACATTCATCTTTGTTTTCTTTGAAGATTTTTATGGTTTTTGCTCTTATATGAAGATTATTGATATATTTTTGGTTAGTTTTTATATGTGATGTGAGATGGGGATCCAAATTCATTTTATTATGTGTGGAAATACAGTTCACAGTAGCACCTGTTGAAGAGGTCATTTTTCCCCGTAGAATAGACTTGGCACTTTTGTTAAAAAAAAGAATTGGCTATAAATATTTGAGTTTATGTCTGTACTCTCTCTTCTATCGGATTCTTTTTGACATTATTATAAGTAAATTAATTATTTAATTTCTTTTTTTGGTTGATCTCTGATAAATAGAACTGTACTGATTTTTGTATATTGATTTTAGGTATGGCCACTTTGCTAAAAAGTAGCTCTAGTAGCTTTCTTATGGATTCCTTAGTATTTTCTTTCTCTTTCTTTCCTTTTCTTTTTTTTTTTTTACAGTCCAGGAGTCTTTCATTTTTTACACCTCTTATGCCATGAATTCATAGGGAATAGGTTCCAGCAGCTCAGGCTCCTTTCCATTGGTTGTCACAAAGTGTGCTTCTCTGGGTGAAGCAGGCTGGCACTTCAGTTGAACTCAGGTACCTTTCTCTTTGGCTTCCTTCTTTTTCTGATTATTTTCCTTTGCACATTTCAGGAGCTATATTTGCTCTTAGAGGGCTTAATATGCTCAATATGCACATTAATCCTCTTGGCAAGAATCTTGTCCTTAACTTGTTTGTTTACAACAATGCCAACAGCATGCTGGGTATCATTGTAGACTAATCCAGTTTTGCCATGGTAACATTTGTGGGACATACCTTTTTGAGCAGTACCCATTCCCTTGATGTTTACAGTGTCACCTTTCTTGTAGATTTGCATGTGGCCAAAGGAACAACTCCCATGTTTTCTAAAACTCCTAGAGAACATGTATAAGGTGCCTCTCCTCTTTCCCTTTGTGTTCATCATTTTGGCAAATTATTGGGAGATAGTGGGATTCCTTATTATCTTCTACATATAGGATTATTTCATCTTGTGATACATATTTTCATATTCCTTCCCAATTTGAATGCTTCTTATTTCTTTTCATTTCTAATTGAAACTAAACAATTGAGATTGTTAAATAGTGGTTGTGAAATGAGCATCTTGTATTGTTCCTTATTTTAGGAGAAAAGTTTTCAATCTTTTACTGTTCAGTATGATGATAGCAGTGGGGTTTTTATAAAGGCTCTCTATCATATTAAAGAAGTTCCCTTCTATCTCTAATTTTGGGTTTTTTAAAAAATGATAAAAGATATTGGATATTGTCAAACATTTTTATACATTGAGATAATATTTCCTTTGCTACATTAATGTGATATATTTTCTTATGTTGAACCACTCTTGCATTTATGGGACAAATATCAAATGGTCATGGGATATACTCATTAATATACTGATGATATTGGTTTACTAGTATGTTTTTATTTCAGAATATTATGGGGGTACAAAGGATTTGGTTACATAATTTGCCCTTGTACTGATTGAGTCAAAGCCACAGGGTGCCCATCTCCAGATAGTGTGCATTGCATCCACTAGGTGTGAATTTGTACATCCCATCCTCCCCCTTTCACCTGCTTGATTTCTGATGAATGTTGTTTCCATATGTGTACATAAGTGTTGATCGATTAGTTCCTATTTAATGGTGAGTACATGTAGTGTTTGTTTTTCCATTCTTGTGATACTTCACCTGGAAGAATGGTCTCCAGTTTCATGCAGGTTAATAAAGAGATATTAGTTCACCATTTATTTTTACGGCCAAGTATTACCCCATGGTATACATGTACCACATATTATTAAGCCAGTCACATATTGAAGGGCACATGGGTTGTTTCCACATCTTTGCAATTGTGAATTGTACTGCTATAAACAATCAGGTGCAGGTGTCTTTTTTATAGAATGTCTTTTTCCTTTGGGTAAATACCCAGTAGTGGGAATGCTGGCTCAAATGGCAGATCTACTTTTAGTTCTTTGAAGTAATCTCATAGTACTTTCCATAGAGGTTGTACTAGTTTGCAGTCCTACCATCATTGTATGAGTCTTCCTATCTCTCTGCATCCATGCCAACATTTGTTGTTTTGGGGCTTTTTGATAATAGCCATTCTCACTGGAGTTAAGTGGTATCTCATTGTGGTTTTAATTTACATTTCCCTGATGAATACAGATGTTGAGCATTTTTTCATATGTTTGTTGGCCATTAGTCTATCTTCTTTTGAAAAATTTCTGTTATGACTTTTGCTCACTTTTTAATGAATTTGTTAGATTTTTTTTTTCTGATTTTCCTGAGTTCTTTATAGATTCTAGTTATCAGCCCTTTATTGGATGTATAGCATGCAAATGTTTTCTCCCATTCCTAGGTTGTCTATTTGCTCTAATGATTGTTTCCTTGCTAGTGTAGAAGCTTTTTAATATGATAAGGTCCCATTTATTTTTGTTGCTGCCGTGACTGCTTTTTGGGTCTTCTTTGTAAATTCTTTACCTAGACTGATATCTATGAGTTTTTCCCACATTTTCTTCTAGAAATCTTATGGTTTTATGCTTCAGGTTTAAGTCTGTTATCCACTGTGAGTTGATTTTTGTGAGTGATGAGAGGTCTGGATCCTGTTTCAGTCTTTTACATGTGGCTATCCAGTTTTCCCAGCACCATTTATTGAATAGGGATTCTTTTCCCCAGAGTATGTTTTTGTCTTCTTTGCCAAAGATGAGATGGCAATATCAGGATGGTTTTATATCTGGGTTCTCTGTTCTGATCCATTGGTCTATGTTTTTTTTCTTGTGCCAGTAACACGCTGTTTTGATTATGACAGCCTTGTAGGACAACTTGAAGTCTTGTAAATTGATGCCTTTCAATTTGTTTTTTGCTGAAGGTTGCTTTGGCTATATGGGGTCTTCTCTTGTTCCACACAAAGCATAGAATTATTTTTTCTAGTTCTGCAGAAAAATGGTGTTAGTATTTTAATAGTGATTCGATTAATTCTGTAGATCACTTTGGGTAGTACAGACATTTTAGAAATGTTGATTCTCCCGATCCATGAGCATGGTGCATTTTTCCATCTCTTTATGTCCTCTGCTGTTTCCTTCCTTCCTCAGTGTTTCATAGTTCTCCCTGTGGAGGTCTTTCACCTCCTTAGTTAAATATATTCCTAGTTATTTTATTTTCTTTGTTGCTATTGTGAAAGGTATTTAGTCTTTGGTTTTGTTCTCAGCTTGACTGTTGTTGGCATATATGAATGCTACTTATTTGTGTGCATTGATTTCATACCCTGAGACTTTGCTTAATTTATTTATCAATTCCAGTCATCCCTTGGCAAAATCTTGGGGTTTTCTAGATATAAGATCATATTGTGTGCAAAGAGTGATAGTTTGACCACATTAGCCCCCATTTGGATGCCCTTGATTTCCTTCTCTTATATGGTTGCTCTGGCAAGGCCTTCCAGCACTATGTTGAATAGAAGTGATAGTGGGCAACCTTGTCTGGTTCCAGTTATAAGCGGGAATGCTTTCAATTTTTCCCCATTCATTACGATGTTGCCTGTGGTTTTGTCATATATGGCTTTTATAATTTTAAGGTAAGTTCCATCTATACCTATTTTTTAAGTGTTCTTATCATAAAATGGTGCTGAATTTTGTCAAATGCTTTTTCTCCACCTCTTATGAGGATTATATGGTCTTTTAAAAAAATTCTATTTATGTGATTAATTGCATTTATAGATTTGTGTATGTTAAACCATCCTTGCATCTCTGGGATGAAGCCCACTTGGTCATGGTGTATTATTTTTTGATGTGCAGCAAAATTTGGTTTGCTAAGATGTTACTGAGAATTTTTACATCTATATTCATAAGGAGCATTGGTCTGTATTTTTCATTTTTTGTTGAGTCCTTTCCTGGCTTTGGCATCAACATGTATGGGCTCCATAAATAGGTTGGGGAGGATTCCTTCCTTCTCAATGTTATGGAATAACTTCTGCAGGACAGGTACTGGTTCTTCTTTGTAGGTCTGGTAAAACTCTGGTAAAAATCTTCTTGGTAGATTTTTCATTGCTGCTTCTATTTTGGTACTTGATATTGGTCTGTTCAGGAATTCTATGTCTTCCTGATTGAGCCTAGGTAGGCTGTGTGTTTCTAAGAATTTGTCCATTTCCTCTGCATTTTCAAGTGTATGTGTATAGAGGTTTTTATAGTATTCAGAGATGATATTTTGTATTTCCATGGTATCAATTATGATTTATCCTTTTTTATTCCTATTTGAGCTTATTAGAGTCCTTTCTCTTGTGCTTCTGGTTAATCTAGCAAGAGGCATGTCAATCTTGTTTATCTTTTCAAAGAACCAACCTTTTGTTTTATTGATCTTCTGTATAGTTCTTTATTATTGATTTCATTTACTTCTGCTCTGCTCTTCATTATTTCTTTTCTTCTCATGGGTTTGGGATTGATTTCCTCTTCCTTTTCCAGGTCCTTGAGATGATTCATTAGATTGTTGATTTGTGAGCTTTCTATCTTTTGGATGTAGGCATTTATGGCTATGAATTTGCCTCTCAGGACTGCTTTGGCTATATCTCACAAGTTTTGGTAACTTGTGTCCTATTATCATTTAGTTCAAAGAATCTTTTGATTTACATCTTAAAATCCTGCTTGACACAAGTATCTTTCAACAGTAGGTTGTTTAGTTTCTATGACTTTGTATAGAGATGAGTGTTTCTGGTGTTGATTTCTCATTTTTTCCACTGTGGTCTGACAAAATGAGTGGTATAATTTCTATTTTTTAAAATTTTTGAGACTTGTTTTGTGGCCTAGTGTGTGATCAATCTTAGAGAATGTTCCATGAGCTGATGAGAAGAACATATATTCTGAGGTTTTGGGGTAGAAGGTTCTATAAATGTCTGCTAGGCTCAATTGTTCCAGAGTAATGTTTAAGGCCATTGTTTCTTTGTTTATTTTCTATTTGGAGGTTCTTTCCTGTTCTGTCAGAGGGGCATTGAAGTCCTTGGGTATTATGGTGCTGCTGTTTATCATTTTGTTTAGATCAAGTGGTATTTGCTTTATGAATCTGGGTGCACCTTTGTTAGGTGTGTAAATATTTGGAATTGTTATTTCTTCTTGTTGAATTGTTCTCTTTACCATTATATAATGACCATCTTTGTCTTTCTTTACTTTTTTGATTTAAAGTCTATGTTATCTGCTATGAGAACTGCTACACCAGCTTTCTTTTGGTTTCCATTTGCATGGAATATTGTTTTCCATCCCTTCACCTTGAATCTGAATGAGTCCTTCTGGGTTAGATGTTTTTCCTGGGGATAGCAAATAGTTGGCTATTTTTTTTTATCCATTCAACCAGCCTATATCTTTTGAGTGGAGGAATTCAAGCCATTCACATTTATTGAAAGAATTGATAAGTGGGGTGGATTTCTGTTCTTCCTTTTGGATATAACTTATTGCTCTGTTTTACCTCTTGAGCTATTGTGGTGACTGGGCTCTGAACTTTAGCTTTTGGGGCTTTTTACACTGGTGGGTATCTATTGTGCTGATCCCTGTATAATGCAGGTCTGAGTATGTCCTGCATGGCAGACCTGGACTTGGCAAATTTCTTCAGCATTTGCTGTCCAGAAAAGACTTAATTTCTCCGTCAATTGTGAGACTTCGTTTTGCAGGATATAAAATTCTAGGCTGGCAGTTGTTTTGTTTATGAAGACTGATGATAGGGGTCCACTCCCTTCTGGCTTGTAAGGTTTCTGCTGTGAAGTCTGCTGTTATCCTGATGGGTTGTCCCTTGTAGGTCAGTTGTTGCTTAAGTCTAGCTGCTTGTAGGACTTTCTCTTTCACTTTGACTTTGGTGCCAAGTTGAACATTATGTCTCTTGGAGATGTCCTATTTGCTATGAATCTTCCTGGAGTTTGATGACCAGATTGTATCTGGATGTCTGGATCTGTAGTGATACTGGGGAAGTTTACCACAATAATTCCCTCAAATAGGTTTTCCATGCTGTTAGCACTTTCTTCTTTTCCCTTAGGGATACCTATAATTCATATTTTTTGCTTTGCATAGTCCCATATCTCTCTAAATGATTGCTCTGCCCTTGTTGTTCTCTTCTCTGCCTCTTTAAATGATTGGGTTAGTTCAAGAGCCTTGTCTTCAAGCTCTGAGATTCTTTCTTCTCCTTGGTTTAATCTGTTGCTGAAACATTCTGCTGCATTTTGAAAATCCCTGAATGACTCTTTCATTTCTTTGAGTTCTATTATATCCTTCCTAATTTGGTCAAGCTCTTTAGTGACTCTTTCATTAATTTCCTGTAATATTTGGGGGACTTTATTTTGTTGGTTTTCAACTTTCTTTTCAATTTCATTCATCTTATCTTCTATCTATATTTTGAATTCCATTTCTGTCATTTCAACAATTTCCTTGTGGTTGGAATTCACTTCTGTATCTCCATTGTGATCCCTTGGGGGTGTTTATCTGTTTTGATTTTTCATGTTTCCAGGGTTCTTTTTCTGGTTTCTTATCATCTGAACCCTCTTTTCTCAGATCTGGGTTAATAGGTTTCCAGGATTCCTCTTCCTTTCTGGGAACTCTCCAGATAGTTGTAGGATGTTCACGTTGGGAGCTGGAAAAGACTGTCTTCACCGAGGCTGGTGTTGTGGGGATTGCTCTACCTAGGGTCTCCCCACAGAGGTAACTGCAGCAGCTAGATATGGTTGCCATGGGTTCCTGGGTTGTGGGCATTTGCTCAAAGCAGGTTGCAGTGTGCTGGTGGCTTGAGGCTGGGGAGGTCCCTGGTGGGGCATTGGACTTTGGAGCAGCTCTTCCAGCCCTGCTTTGGTGGTAGAGGCTCTGGGGTGGGGTCTTAAGGTCTAGGTGCAGAGCTGGAGAATTGGGGAAGGTGTCTTGGGCCTGGCAGTAGTTCTGGAGGCATAGGGGCAGGGCCTCAGGCTCCACTGTGAGACCTTCAGAGCTGGGACTGTGGAGGAGCCATGAGCAGAACTTCTGAGTAGGGCCTCTGAGCTTAAAGCAGGGCTGTGCAGATGGCAGCCCAATCCAACCTTGAGGGCAGGGGCAGGGTGAAGCATGCAAGAGGCAATTAGGGCCCAGAGGGCAGAGTTGGAGTGAGCAAGCACCAGGGTCCTGTGAATGCCAAGTCAGGAAGGCTGAGGTTGGCTCTGGAGGCCCAGGGACTGCAGGGCTCTCCACACTCCTCTAGGGCCCTTCCCAAGTGGCCACACAAAGCCTCTCAAGTTGGAGTCCACTGTGCCCCGATGTGAGAATGTCCGAGCTAGAAGTGGGGTGGAGCCAGAAGCAAAGCCTCTAAGTAGGGCCTCTGAGCCAGAAGCAGGGCCATGCGGGTAGTGGGCTGATCTGACCTGGAGGGCAGGGTTGGGGCCAAGCAGGCAGGAAGCAGCTGGGGCTTGGAGAGTGGATTCAGGGCTGAGCAAGCAGCAGGCTGTTTCTTAGTCACAAGGGTCTTGCGGATGCCAGGTCAGATTTGCAGAGGTCATAGCTCTTCATGCCCCACCCAGGTCCCACTGAAGTGGTCACCCAGAGCCTCTCAGTTTGGAGTCTGTTGTGCTTCAGTTGATTCCCATGGCCAGGTCCCACTGCACTCTAGGGGTGAAGTGCCTGGCTTCAAGTTCCAGGGTATGGTTCATGGTAGCCGCAAGTCAGTCCACTCCCTCCACAGCCCAGTGTAGACTTGGCGTGGTGCACCTGAAAGTTCAGGATGGCTTTAGCTGTTACCTGATCCCCATACTGTATGTTGTCTAGTGCAATGGCTCTGCACAGACTCCAGGCAGGTCCCCATCTGAGCAAGTAGGAGGTCTGTGAGGGTGGGGAGGGACCCGTCTTGAAGTTCAGTCTGCACTGTGCTGGCAGGGTGAGCATGGTGAGCACTGCACCCCCATGCTCTATGCTCCTATTGTTCCCTTTGCATTCTCTGATCTTGTTATATGTATCACCCCATCACCTTTTTTTTCACACTGAGTGTCCCACATTGCTTCTTTGTGAATTTACAATGCTGCTTCAGAGATGAATGATCCATACATAGGCAACTGCCTGAACCTTTCACTTCTTTCCTTGGGAGCAGTGTGCTGGCAGGCTGTCTCTAGTCTGCCATTTTGAATCCAAGGCTGCACAATTTTACATTCCCAAAAGCAATTTACAAGGATTTCAATTTCTCCATATCCTCGCTAACATTTGTTGTTATTATTTTTGTTGGGTTTTTGCTAATAGCCAATGGCTATGAAGTGGTATCTCATTGTGGTTTTTGTTTGTATTTCCCTAATGATTGGTGATGTCAGCATCTTTTGATGTGTATATTGGTCATTTGTGTATATTTTATTTGGACAAATGTCCAGTCAAGACTTTTGTCTATTTTTAAATGGTTTTGTTGTTGTGGTGGTGGTGGTGGTGGAGTTATAATAGTTCCTTATATATTCTGGACATTAATGTCTCATCAAAAATATGATTTGTAATGTTTTCTCCTATTCCACGGGTTGTCTTTTCACTCTGTTGATAGCATTTTTTGATGCACAAATGTTTTTATGAGTTGCAGGTTTTTTTCTATTTTTACTTTTTTGCCTGTGCTTTTCATATCATATTTGAAAAATCATTACCAAATCCAATGTTATAAAGATTTTCCCTATGTTTACTTCTACTATTTTAGTCATTTTAGCTCTTTTGTTTAGGTCTTTGATCCATTTTGAGTTAATGTTTCTTATAGTATATGGTAAGCCTCCAGCTTTACTGTTCTGCACGTGGATATCCATTTACAAACACTGTTTGATGAAAACTCTGTTCTTTTACCATTGAATAGTCTGGGCACTCTTGTCAAAAATCATTTGACCATATATGTGAGGGTTCATTCATAGGATCTCTATTCTATACCATTGGCTTTATATTTGTCTTTATGCCAGTACCATACTGTTTTAAATACTGTAAATTTGTACTAAATTTGAAATTAGGAAGTTTGAGATTTCCAAGTTTGCTCTTTAGGATTGTATTCAAAACTCTTGACCTTCTACATGAATTTTAGAATGAATTTTTCTATTTCTGCATAAAACACTGCTGGAAATTTGATAGGGATTGTACTGAATCTGTATATCACTTCATAGTATAAGCATCTTTACAATATTAAGTCTTCAAATCTATAAACACAGGATGACTTTTAATTTGTTTGTGTCTTCTTTAATTTTTTTCAGCAATGTTTTCCAGTTTTTGGTAAGTCTTTCGCCTTCTTGGTTAATTTTATTCCAAAGAATTTTATCTTTTCTGATGTCAGCATAAATGGAATTGTTTTCTTGAAATCTGAATTTCCTATTTTTCCTTTTTAGTCTGTAGGAATGAACCTAATTTTTGACTATTGACTATTGATCCTTCAACTTTAAGAATTTCTACGTATATATAAGATCATTTCACCTCTAAGCAGAGATCATACTATACATTAATTTTCAATTTGGGTGATTTTTATTTCTTTTTCTTGCCTAATTGTTGCTAGTTCTTTCAATACTATGCTGAATTTAAGTGGAAAATGTAGACTCCCTTGTCTTTGTCCAGATCTTGGAAGAAAGCTTTCAGTCTTTCTCCATTGAGTATAATGTTAGCTGTGGGCTTTCATATGTGACATTTACTAGGTTAAGGTAGTTTCCTTCTATTTCCAGTTTGTTGAGTGTTTTATCATGAAAGGGTATTGAATTTTGTCAAATATTTATGCATCCATTGAGATGATCTTTTTTCCTTCATTCTGTGTATGTAGCATATTACAGTGATTTATTTTTGTGTGTTGAATTCCGGGAATAAACTCCAATTTGTCATGGTGTATAAATCTTTTTAATATGCTACTGAGTTTAGCTTGCTAGTATTTTCTTGGAAATTTTTTCATCAATATTCATAAAAGACATTAATCTGTAGTTTTCTTTTTTATAGTGTAATTGTCTGGGTTTATTATCTGGGTAGTTTTGGCCTCATAGACTTCTTCAAATTTGAGAAGGATTAGTGTTAATTATTCCTTATTTGTTTGGTCAAATTCACCAGTGAAGCCACCTTGCCCTTGTCATTTCTTTATTGGGAGGTTTTTGTTTACTGAGTCAATCTTCTTAGTAGTTATAGGCTTATTCATCTTTTCTATATCTTCATGATTCAGTTTTTGTAGGTTGTGTGTTTCCAAAATTTGGTCTATTTCTTGTAATTAATTTGTTGGCACACAATTTTTTATAACACTCTTTTATAATCCTTTCCATTTCTGGAACTAAGTGGTAATATCTCTCCATTTATTTCTGATATAAGTTAATCGAGTCCTTTTTTTTTTACTAGTCAATCTAGCTAAAGTTTTGTCTATTTTGTTGACCTTTAGAAAGAACCAACTTACATTTCTTTGATTGTCTCATTTTTAAGCTCTTTTTCTTTCACAATTTGATTACAATGTATCTCAGTATGTGTATCTTTGGTTTTCTCCTACTTGAATTTTTGAAAATTTTTATACTTATATATGCACTATTTTCCTCAAATTTAGAAAGTTTTCAGTCATTATTTCTTCAAATAATTTCTCTGCCCCCTTTTTCCCTCTCTTCTGGTTCTTTCATAATATATTTATTTGTCTACTTGATGCAGTCCTATAAGCATCTTAGGCTCTATTCACCTTTATTCATTTTTTATTTTCTTTTTGATTCTATTTGAATCAATTATTTGACTTAATAATTTCAAATGACCTGTCTTCAAGTTTTCTGATTCTTCTGCCTGTTTAAGTCAGCTGTTGATCTCCACTAGGAATTTTTCAGTTTACTTATTGTATTTTGTAGTATCAGAATATCTGTTTATTTTTTCTTATAATTTACCTCTTTGTTTATATTCAAATCTTGCTTATATATTATTATATTAATTTCTTTAGTTCTTTGTCCACATTTTTTGTTCTGTTTGAGCATAGTTAAAACAATTGTTTTAAAGTCTGCATCTAGTAAATTCAAAGCCTGCATTTCTTTAGGATCAGTTTCTGGAGATTTAGTTTGTTTGTTTGTTTGTTTTTGAATGGACAATGACTCCCTCTTTATTAGTATGTATTGTGATGTTTTGTTGAAAGTTGGACATTTGAAAGATAGCCAACTATTTTTGTCTTTAATTACTGGCTCTGATTATCCCAAGTGTGAAGGCTTAAGGTCTTCTTAGGCCTTTTCTTGAGATGAGTCTTCCCTAGGGTTGAGTGTGTGCATTTCCCCCAAGTCCACTATGTGTATGCCTGCTTTTAAATGGCTTGATTTCCATGAAAGTCTCACCCTTGCTTGTTCTCAGGGCCTAAGATGTTCTATTATATTCTTCCGCTTATAATGTCTTGCCCCCATACACCTGCAAGTCTGTAGTCCCCATGCATTTATCATGTGCCCCAGCCTATGCCACTGCTTTCAGCAGCCCCTGGTTTAATATCAAAACTATACTTCCATTTCTATGAAAGCTATAAGTCAGCTGAGACAGAATTTAGTCCCTCATATATCTACCAGACAACACAGAATGTGCAAATAATTTCTACTCTTTTTATTACAACCCAACAGAAGAACTAGTGATAGACTGGCTTCTTCCTGACTGCACCACACTGGGGATTCAGTAGTGTAAGGGCAAGCACAAATGTCATAAAATTTTCTACTGTTTTGAGTGTGAGTTTATCTTTGAGTGTAAGCTTTCACTTGGTTGGTACAGATATTGTTATGTTTCTAGATCTCTCACAAGACTATTTCAGTAAATCTGCTGTTTACTTGATATTTTCTTGGGGTAACAAGAACATGAAGCTTCTCAGTCTGCCATCTTGCTTGGGCAAGATGTGCCTAATTGTTCAATTTTACATGGGCCATGTGACTCAGTACGGGGTAGTAGGGGATGGGTGGTAGTGACATAAGCTACTTTCAAGTCTGGACATAAAAAATATATGATATAGGCCAGGCACAGTGGCTCACACCTGTAATCTTAGTACTTTGGGAGGCAAAGGAGGGAGGACTGCTTGTGCTCAGGAATTTGAGACCAGCCTGACCAAGAGCAGGACCCCATCTCTACTAAAAATAGAAAAATTAGCTGGGTGTCATGGCACACACTTGCAGTCCCAGCTACTAAGAAGGATGAGGCAAGAGGATGGCTTGAGCCCAGGAGTTTGAGGTTGCAGTGAGCTATGATGGTGTCACCACTGCACTCTAACCAGGGTGACCAAATGAGACTCTGTCTCAAAAAAATGTATGATATAAGCATGACTCCAGCAAGTTGTTCATTCAGGAGTTTTCAGACCTCATGTCCCCACAGAGACACCAATTGTGACAATCACTCTCAAATGAGAGTACTTTTGCGGGAGTCCAGGAGTTCAGCAGAGAGGCCCAAGAATCTAGTTGGAGCAAAAAAATCTGACAAGAGATGCAGTTTAACTTTACTCATATCACCCTTTCCCCAAGGCTGCAAAGCTCAGTATGAAGAGATTGGCATGAGATTTCTCCTGTGGGAGTTAGTGAAACTGTAGTGAGTGTCTGGCTTCCTCACCTGTGTGAGATGCTGCCTAAGAGGCCCACTTCTTTCTCTCCCCACCCAGAACAGAGAGGGGATTGCTAGAGCTGAGTCATCTAGGAGAAGATGAGAAAAGAAACAGAGAAAAGGAGTGGTAGCTCACAGCCACTGAAGCATGGAACTCAACAAATAGCTGCAGTTCTTACTAACAACCTCAAAAATTCCACTAACAGGCCTACTCAAATACCCCTATATGATGCATCAATAAAAGATTCCACCACCTAGCCTATTCATACCCCAGGGATTCTATGCACCTCTCTCCCCTGAGGCTGGGGCACCATGAACATACCCACAAGTGGCACATGTGAGTGTCTACAGATTATGCCTGAATAAATTTAGAGAGATGGTTCTACTTACTGAATTTGGAGAAGACTCTTAAGCTTGAACACTTCAGGGCACTGCATGAGGGAAAATCAATGACAGGCTCTAAACATCTGACCTGCCTTAGCAGGACTGAGAAAAGGCATACATTAGTAAGACTTCCCTCCAAAAGAAAACAGCAACAACAACAAAAGAAGTAAAAAGACACAGCTCCTATCAAACAATAATGCAAGGGAGAATACAAAGCAACTAGGTAAAAATCAACATGATGACTTGAATTGTACCTCACTTATCAATATAACATTGAATAAAATGGTTTAAATGCACTACTTAAAATTATATGTTGATGGAATAGATAAAAAAACACAATCCAAATAACTCCTATCTCCAATAAACCCATTTAACTCAAAGAGTTGCATAGACTCAAGTTAAAGGGGTAGAAAAATATTCCACACAAATGTTAACCTAAAGCGATCAGGAGTAGCTATTCTTATAGCACATAAAACAGACTTTAGAACAACAGTAATAAAAGACAAAGATGGTCCTTATATAATGATAAAGGGATCAATTTAACAAGAGGATATAGCAATGCTAAATATATATGCACCTAATACTATAGCTCCCAGATTCATAGAACAAAGACTACTAGACTTAAGAAATAAAATAAACAGCAATGTAGTAATAAGTAATAGTGGGAGATTTTGACAAACCACTGACAGAACCAGACAGATCATCAAGGCACAAAATCAACAAAGAAACAATGGACTTAAATGGGACTCTAAAACAAATGGGCCTAACAGGTATTTACAGAACATCCTACCCCAAAACTGCAGAATATATGTTCTTCTCATCAACACATGGAACATTTTCTAAGACAAACCATATCTGAGGCCACAAAACAAGTCTTAGCAAATTTTTAAAAATAAAAAAATTATACCATGTATCTTCTCAGACCACAGTGCAATAAAACTAGAAATAAATCCCAAGAAGAGCTCTCAAAACAACACAAATACATGGAAATTAAACAACCTGCTGAATGATCTCTGGTCAATGATGAAATCAAGATGGAAATTTAAAAAATTTTTTAATTGAATGACAATGGTGACACAAACTACCAAAATCTCTGGATATAGAAGAAGTAGTGGTAAGAGGGAAGTTCATATCACTAAATGCCTACATAAAAAAGATGGAAATATTACAAATTAACAACCTAATGTCACACCTTAGGGAACTAGAAAAATAAGAACAATGAAATCCAAAGCAAGCAGAGGACAAGAAATAACAAAGATCTGAGCAGAATGAAACAAAATTGAAACCAAAAAAAAATACAAAGGATCAATGAAATAAAAAGTTGGTTCTTTGAAAAGGTAAACAAAATCAACAGACCTCTAGTTAGATTAACAAAGATAAGAAGAGAGAGGATTCAAATAAGTTTAATTGAAATGAAAAATGAGACATTACAACTGATACCACAGAAATACAAAAGATTATCCAAGGCTATTATGAACACAAATTAGAAAATCTATGCCCACAAACTAGAAAATTTAGAGGAAATGGATAAATTTTTGGAAACACATGACCTCTCTAGCTTGAATCAGGAAGAAATAGAAATCCTAAGCAGACCAATAATGAGTAGCAAGATTGAGTCAGTAATAAAAACTCTCCCACTTAAAAAAAGCCCAGGACCAAAAGGATCCATAGCCAAATTCTACCAGATGAAAGAATTATTATGTATCCTACTGAAACTGTTCCATAACATCAAGAAGGAGGAAATCCTCCCTAATGCATTCTACAAAGCTGGTATCACCCTGGTACCAAAGCCAGGAAAGGACACAACAAAAAAAGAAAATTACAGACCAATATCCTTTATGAACACAGATGCAAAAATCCTCAACAAAATGCTAACGAACTGAATCCAGCAGCACATCAAAAAGTAATTCACCATGATCAAGTGGGTTTCATCCCAGAGATGCAAGGATTGTTCACCATATGCAAATAAATGTGATTCACCACGTAAACAGAATTAAAAACAGAAACATATGACCATCTCAATAGATGCAAAAAAAGCATTCTGTAAAAACAAGCAAAAAATGATCAAAAACCCTCAACAAACTAGACATAGAGGGAAAATACCTCAAAATAATAAAAACCATATATGACAAACCTACAGCCAACATCCTACTGAAAGGAGTAAAGTTGAAAGCATTCCCCCTAGGAACTGGAACAAGACAAGGATGCTCACTTTCAACATTTATTCAACATACTGGAAGTCCTAGCCAGAGCAATCAGACAAGAGAAAAAAATACAGGACATCCAAATTGGAAAAGAGGAAGTCAAACTATCCCTATTTGCCAGTGATATGATCTTATACCTAGAAAACTCTATAAAGACTCAACCAAAAGACTCCTAGAATTGATAAATAAATGCAGCAAAGTCTCAGATTACAAAATTAATGTACACAAATCAGTAGCATTTCTATATACTATTAACAGTCAAACTCTGAGTCAAATCAAAGACTCAATACCATTCACAATTGCTACAGAAAAAATACCTAGGAATATACTTAACCAAGGAAGTGAAAGATCTCTACAAGGAGAACTACAAAACACTGATGAAAGAAATAACAGATAATAAAAACAAATGGAAAAACATCTCATGCACATGGATTGGTAGAATCAACATTGATAAAATGTCTATACTGCCCAAAGTGATTTACAGGTTCAACATAATTCCCATCAAAATACCAATGTCATATTTCACAGATGATCTAGAACAAATAATTCCATGCTTCATTTCGAATGAAAAAAGACCCCAAATAGCCAAAGCAATCTTAAGCAAAAAGAATAAATCTGGATACATCACATTACCAGATTGCAAATTATACTACATGGCTATAGTAACAAAAACAGCATGGTATTGGTACAAAAATAGAGACATAGACCAATGGAGTATAATAGAGAAACCAGAAATAAAACTATTAACCTACAATCAACTGATTATCCACAAAGCAGACAACAACATACACTGGGGAAAGGAAACCCTATTCAATAAATGGTGCTGGGAAAACTGGGCAGCCACATGCAGAAGAATGAAACAGGACCCCTGCCTCTCACCACTCACAAAAATTAATTCAAGATGGATAAAAGACTTAAATGTAAGGCATGAAACCACAAAAATTCTACAAGAAAATGTAGGGAAAACTCTTCTAGACATTGGCCGAGGTGAAGAATTTATGACTAAGATCCCAAACCTTCTAGACATTGGCCTAGGTGAAGAATTTATGACTAAGATCCCAAAAGCAATCACAGCAACAAAAAATATAAATAAATGGGACTTGATTAAATCAAAAAGCTTCTGCACAGCAAAAGAAACAGAGTAAATAGACAACTTACAGAATGGGGGAAAATTACATCCAATAAAGGGCTAACATCCAGAATCTATAAAGAACTCAAATCCGCAAGAAAAAACAAACCACCCCATTAAAAAGTGGGCAAAAGCCATGAACTGCAGTTTTTCAAAAGAAGATAGACAAATGGCCAAGAAATATATGAAAAAATGCTCAGCATCACTAATCATCAGGGAAATGCAAATTAAAACCACGATAAGACACCACCTTACCCCTGTCAGAATGGCTATTATTAAAAAGTCAAAAAACAATAGATGCTGGTATGGATGTTGGGAAAAGGGAGCGCTTATACACTGTTGGTGAGACTATAAATTAGTACAACCTCTATGGAAAACAGTATTGAGATTTCTCAAAGAACTAAAGGTATATTTACCATTTAATCTATCTATCCCACTACTCAGTATCTACCCCCAAAAAAGAAGCCATTTTATAAAAAATACTCCTGCACTCATATGTTTATCGCAGCACAATTCACAACTGCAAAAATGGGACAAACCTTAGTGCCCACCAACCGATGAGTGGATAAATAAAATGTGGTGTGTATACACACACACACACACACACACCCCAGGGAATACCACTCAACCATCAAAAAGAATGAAATAATGTCTTTTGCAGCAACTCGGAGAGAACTGGTGGCCATTATTCCAAGTGAAGTAACCCAGGAGCCGAAAACCAAATACCACATGTTCTCATTTATAAGTGGGAGCTAAGCAATGGTATCATGGTCATGCAGAGTGACTTACTGGACATTGGATACTCAGAACGGGGAGGGTGGGAGGGAGTGTGGGATGAAAAATTACCTGTTTGGTACAATGTACACTATTCAGGTAATGGATATACTAAAAGCCTAGACTTCTGCAGTGAGCAATTCATCCATGTAACAAAAAACCACTTGTGGCCCCTAAATCTATTTTAAAAAACCAAGCAAACAAAAAAAATACCTTAGTAAAACTGGAAAAAATAAAAAGTAAATAAAAATGTACCATGCAGTCCTCCATCCTTTCCTTTCTTCAATAATCTCAGTGGCCACATGCTGAGGCTACATCACAAGATGATGGAAATATAGATCCCAGACTTTCCAGATGGAAGAAAGCCCCCAGTGATCCACATCTGAATTAATGTTGGTTGTGCTAAGCCTCTGAAGCCTCTGAGTTTCAGGGGTTATTTGTTTGTGAACACATTGTAGAGTATTCTGTGACTATACTTTTTGTCTTTCAGTTCTTTGTTATGCTTCCCATCCTTAAAAAAGTTTTTTTTCACATATGTAGAAACCAAGACTCGGTGAAGCCAGTAATATTGTTAAGCCAGCACAGCTAGTACAGAGATTTTAATTTGATGAAATCCAATTTATCACTTTTTTACATGCTTTCTCTACGCCCTCTGCATTGGCTTATGCCAGTGTTGCAAAGATACTTATCTATGTTTTTCTCCTAGAGAGCATATAATTTACCCCTTTTTAGGGATACAATACATTTATAATTATGCATGTGTAATTAAATTTTGTGTGTGATTTCAAAGTTCTTTTCTTTTAATGTGGATATCCAGTCATAACATCATTTGCTGAATAGATTTTTTTCCCTATTGAATTTCTTTGGCTCCCTTGTCAAAAATCATTTGTTGGTATATATGTGAGTCCATTTCTGGACTGTCATATGCCTTTGAACTGTATGTCTATCCTTTTGCACTTATCATACTAACTAGATAACTCTAGCTGCATAATAAGCCTTGATGTTAGATAGAATATATCCTCCATATTTGTTACTCTATTTCCAGATTATTTTGGCTATTCTAGAGCCCTTCATTTTCCAAATACATTTTGCGATCAGTTTCTCAATTTATCCAAGTAAGTGTTCTGATACTTTATTTAGGATTTCATTGAAGCTATGGGTCAATTTGCAGAGAATTGTTATCTTAAGAGTGAACCTTTCAATGATGAACATAGCAACATGGCATATTTTTCCATTAAATAGGTAATTTTTATTTATGTCAGCAATGTTTTAAAGTGTTCATTATAGCAATAGTGTTGTTTAATTTGCAAACATTTGGGAATTACTTTAGATTTTCCACCAGATATTGATTTCTGATTTAATATTGCTATTGTCAGAGAACATATTCTGCAAAAAAAAAAAAAAAAAAAAAAAAAAAAAAAAAAAAAAAAAAAAAAAAAAAAAAAAAAAAAAAAAAAAATTTTTTTTTTTTTTTTTTTTTTTTTTTTTTTTTTTTTTTTTTTTTTTTTTTTTTTTTTTTTTTTTTTTTTTTTTTTTTTTTTTTTTTTTTTTTTTTTTTTTTTTTAAATAATATGTGTTTAATGTTATTATATTATGTCATCTTGATGAATTGTACCTGTTGTCATTATAAATGCTTCTCTTTATCTCTGGTAATATTTTTTGTTATATACTCTCAATTTGGATTGGTATTTTATGTTTACATCCACACTAGCTTTCTTATTTTTAGTGTTTTCATTGTGTATATTTAAAAAATTGTCTTAATTTCACCAGGTGTTGATGCCATTGGCAGCTGTAGTTCCTAAGGTGCCATCTTCCTGTAGCAAATCAACAAATCCTCTGAACCTTAGTGTGCAGTTATTAATATTTATACAGCACGTGTCTTTCTTTTATTTCTGTCAGTACAGATAATCAGGAGCAGTTTACTTTATACAGCACAGACAACAGTATACATTTTCCATCTCCAGGGTGGGGAACCTGCAGCCTTAAGGCCACATGTGGCCTTTTATATGCTTAAGTGCAGCCTTTTGACTGAATCCATTGGATCTAGAAGGCCACATGCCGCCTTAAAGTTCCCCACCCCTGCAGACTCTCTTACTTTTCCTGCTCCTTGTCAAAATATACCTGGAGAGAATTTGAATGTGATGATACCTAATACAATATCATATTTTTTTAGGTTTTGTTTGTTTGTTTTGTTTTCCGACATCAGCCTGTTCAATGTTTTATGGACGCTGCGATGCTCAGGCCCTGACCGCGCAGCTCTGCGGTGGGTGCAGCCCTGCCTTCCACTGGGGCTCCTTGGTCTTCGGCTTCTCCTCTGGCTTGTTGAGCTGGCGGTGCACGGCGCGCGTTTTCTTGAGCTGCAGATCTAGGGCTTTCAGCTTCTTGCCCTTCTAGAACTTCCTGAGGTTGTCCTGAGTCCAGTTAATAATGTGAGAACAGGGGCAATGGATTTGGGGACGACTTGGATCTTGGAGAGCTTGGTTGCCGCGCCAGCTGTCACTTTAGCGACGTGCAGCTGGGACAGAGCCACCTTCAGGTCTCCAGCTGTTTCAGCAGCTCCTCCTTCTTGCTGCAAAGATCTTGAACCTTAATCTTGACCCCCAGTCCACAGAAGGGAGGACGCAAGTCCTGACCGCGGGTCTCTCCGGCCCAAGCGCGGCAGGGGACGAGGCGGGAGGCGGGCCGTGGTGCACCACAGGCCAGGCTGGCAGATGGGTGCCAGCGTGCAGCCCGCTCCTCCACCCCAGCCCCCGTGCCACACAGTGCTTGGATGACACTCGATTCCCTCCCCTTTTTTAGTTTAAGTGATTATATTTTGTCAACTGTACTTAGAGAAAAAAGAAGCAAGTACCATAGAAATAGGAGACATAAATGTTCTAGAGGTTGGGAGATGCACTGCAATAGTTTATGGTTTTGCCACATGAGAAAAATTTTGGGGGGCCTAGTGGTTTGGGACATATTTAAAACATACCTTCTGAAATAAGAAAAAAAAATTTTTTTTTCCTTGATCCACCCACCATGCCATCTAGAAGTGAGCCCAGGGAAAGAAAAGACTGTGCTGGAGGCCCATGTTTTTGTACACATTGTTTGACCCTGAACCTTGTGACTTACCTGACCCCAGGGTATTGGTCCTATCCCCACCGAACACAGACTATGTATGGAGTCTCTGCAAGCCAAGATAAGAGTCCCAGAACAGACCCTATGGGGTTGGAGTAAGGTCATGATTTCTTGTAACAACTAGCTTTAATCAAAAAGCATCCTGGCTTTGTGCTAGGGCAAGGTAGAAATTGAGCAATCAGTGGCACAACAATGATGAGGTGACCCAAACTGGGTCAGAACTGAGTATCATCTATCATAAACCGGATATTATCTCACATCTATCAGGATGGCTGTTAGAAAAAAAAAGGTAGCAATAGTTGGTGAGGGTATGGAGTAATTGGAACCCTTGCACACTGCTGTTGGGAGTGCAAAATGGTGCAGTTGCTGTGGAAAACAGTATGGAGTTCTTCAAAAAGCTAAAAATAGAAGTACCATATAATCCAGCAGTCCCATTCCTGGGTATTTATTCAAAAGAATTAAAATCAGGATCTTGAAGAGATGTTAGCACCTCTGTGTTCATTGCAGCACTATTGACAATTGACAATAGCCCTGTTATCATTTTAGTATGCAGGCATCCCATTTTATTTCTTATATGCGTTTAAAACATATCCTAAAGTAGTCAAACATAATGCATATCCCAAATATTAGTGATAACCCAAAAATGAGTAACTGAGATGAGAGTCACAATCAGTTGAGGTTTATTAACCCAAAGTTTGAGGACGGGGCTGGGGGAAAATCACAAACCACAGAAGCATCTGTGACCTGTGCTCTCCAATGAGGGGTTTGGGAAGTCAATATTTAAGGGGAGAGGGCATGCAGGAAGCGGGGGGGAAAGGAGACGGGGTAGGCAGTGAGGCAAATGGTTACATTCTTGTGATGCTTTAATTAGGGCTCAGTAAATCTACATTTTACACAAGATAAGGTGAACATTTGAAAAAAGAGGGAGTAGAAGAGAAAGTCAATTATGTAGCTGCCTCAGGGTAGTCAGAGGGGTGATTGATCTGATCTTGTCCTTGTTCTGTATCTGTGGAAATGAGCTTGTAGTCCACGTTGAATTAACAGAACTCAGATTTAAGAATTTGCTTAGGTTCTAGTCCTAAGGTTACAATTGGCATGTGCTTGTTTTATAGGGGGCTACATATCCTGAAAGGTTTAGGGGCCAACAAGAAATTTCCTTGTAAGCAATCTGTGAGGATAGCCATCTGGAGAGACAAAAGGTCTTTATCATTGTGGGAACCGGCTTATGCATAACGTCATGACGCAGTGCTGTGAGATCACTGCTATATGTGTGGGAAGGGATGGCAGTACTGCATGACTCAGTTCCCAGGCTTAACTCTCCCTTTGGCATAATGAGTTTGGGGGTCCTGAGATTTTATTTTCTTTTATAATAGACACTATATTTTTTTCTCATTTAACTATATTTGAAGCATGAAATTCAGTCAATTGTTTTAGTTAAGTTGAAACAAATATACTTCACTTTGCACTTTACAAAACATTGGCGCAGCTAGATGAATAAGGCCCATGTCATAAAAATTAATGTAAAATATGTCTGAAGTGTTCTTTAACTGGGAATGAATTATGAGCTACATCAATTCCTCATTTAGGAAAACAGATCAGACAAACCGTGGGAATTTAAAATGTGCCCTCTTGAATCATTGCCTCACAAAATCCATTCAACTAGTCAAAAAAGTCCAAATAGTTGGAACAATCATGTAGGAAGCCTGATTTTAACTTTTTTTGTTAATAGGTTTAACATCTATTCTAAAACTAAATGGACATTTAAAATGGATTTTTATGCACAAGACAGGCTGAATGACTAACTACGGAATATTGTGAGTCACCCAATTTGAGGAATTGTTGGAAATTTTGTCAGCAATTTAGCCCCAGGGAGAGTTAGCCTAGCTACTTTGGCTGGTCTAAGGTCTAGGGAATAATCTGCAATCTGCCTTCTGGGATTGTAGAATTTTTGTCCTCAATTGATTTTAAGATCAGAGTTTAAATTATAAAAGCTACTGGTATGGAAGAATGGTGGGTAGTTTAATCATTCACATTGCTGTTACATGTGAAAGAAAATCTCAGAGCACTTCCTATGGCATCCAACAGCTGATTGGAAAGAATTCTTATGCATTCATCCCAGGCCATGGTCTGCCAGCTTCAAATATCCAAACTGGTGTTGAAATGGTCAAAATATTTTAGACAAGAGTGGCAAGACCACACAATGGGGAAAGAACAGCCTTTTCAACAAGTGGAGTGGGGAACTGAACATCCTCATGCAAAAAAAAAAAAAAAAGAATTTGGAATCTTATACCATATTCAAAAATTAACTCCAAGTGGATCAAAGATCTAAACATAAAACCTAAAACTATAAAACTTGTAGAACAAAACACAGGGTAAAGCTTCATGACACTGGATTTGACAATGACTTCTCTGATATGACACCAAAAGCATAGAAAAGAAAAGAAAACTGATAAATTTGACTAAATCAATGTTAAAACTTTTGTGTATCAAAAGACACTATCAAAAGAATCAAAAGGCAACCTACCAAATTAGAGAAAATATTTGCATATCATATGTCTGATAAGGGGTTAATATCCATAATATATAAAGAACTACTACAAGTTAATAACAACAAAAACTGCACTCAAAGGTGGGTAAAAGATTTGAATAAATATTTCTGCAAAGAAGATATAAAAATAGTCAAGAAGCACATGAAGAGATTCTAAATGTAACTAATCATTCAGGAAATGCATATCAGAACAACAATGAGATACCACCACACACCCATTAGGATGGCTACTATTTTTTAAAAAACAAGAAAATAACAAGTATTAGAGAGGATGTGGAGAAACTGGAACCCTTGTGCACTGTTGGCAGGAATGTAAAATGGGTGCAGCTGATATAAAGAACAGCATGGTGGTTCCTAAAATCATTAAAAATATAATTACCATAAGAGTCAGCAATTCTACTTCTGGGTATATACCCAGCAGATTTGATAGCTGGGTCTTAAAGAGATATTTGTACAGCCACATTCATAGCAACATTATTCACAATAGTCAAAATGTAGAAGCAACTCAAACATATATCAATTGATGAATGGATTAACAAAATGTTGTATCTCCATACAATGAAATATTATTCAGCCTTAAAAGAAAATTCTGACACATGCTACAACATAGATTAACACTGTGTGTTATTATGCTTAGCAAAATAAATCAGTCACAAAAAATCAAATACTATATGATTCCACTTATATGAGGTACTAGAGTAGTCAAACTCATAGAGATAGAAAATAGAACAGTGGTTGCCAGAGGCTGGGGGAGAAATGGGGAATTGTTTGATGTGTATAGAGTTTTAGTTTTGCACAATGAAAAGAGTTCTGGAGATCAGTTGCACAACAATTTGAATTTATTTAAAACTACTGAACTGTACACTTAAAAATGAGATAGTAAGTTTATGTTATGTGTATTTTACTATAGTTTTAAAAAAAAACAGAAAAGTATATCATAAAAATAAAATTCTGTAATCCTGTAACTTTTCTTCATAATGAAAAGAGTCGTTAAAATGAGTCAATGTTTTTGAGTCTCAGGCCTTATTAGTGAGAGTAAGGAACAAATTCTCATTTAACCTTCCCATGGCCTTGATCTGTCTGTCTATTTTTCTCTCACTTACACACACACAGCCACACACACACATAATGAAGGAAAACACCTTCTCTTTCTCTTGCAGTGAAAAGTTTAAGAAAGAGGGCAGCATGGAATGTAACCATGTGGCATAGGGAAAAAGGTGAAAAGGTGGCATCAGGAGAAGTAAAAAGAAAGAAAATTGTGCCCAGCAGCTATGTTGAATAAAAATCATCTCCACAGAGCGTCGTCAGAGTTGGCACTCACTAGAGGCTAATTTAACCCATCAGGATGGTACGACGATGTAGACAGGTAGTAGAGATATAGGTAATCGAGCAGTGGAATTAGTTTCAGAAAAAATGAGATGAATTTATTTTTACTTTTTATTTATTTAACAAACACTAGTGCTTTCTCTGTACCAAGTGATGAGTTGGAGCAACTTGAATCCTCATATACTGCTGGAAGGAGTCTATGTTCATGAAATCATTTTTGCAAACTGTTTGGTAGCCTCTACTACAGCTGAACCTAAATATGCCATATGACATTTCTAGGTATAGAATGAACAGAAATTAAGTACATATGTGTGCCAGAAATCATGTACAAGAATTAGCATAGCATAGAATTTCTTCATGATTGACCCACGCTGGAAACAGATGTAATTCCTTCACCATAGGAAGGAGAAACAACTTGTGACCTCTTCATAAAATGTTAATGCCTTGAGCATTAACACACTCTCTGTGGGCACTATGAGGGTCTTCCTAGCAGGTCCTCAAGTTCAGGCAGCAGAGTTGACCCTGGGCCCATGGTCTCTGCTGCTGAGCTCTAAAATCCATCACTGAATTTGCACCAAGGCCATGCTTTCCGTGAGCTGCTTTTCACCAAAGACTGACAGGGGAACTAGGCAGAGAAACTAGGCAGGCATCTTCCTGAGGGACATCAGACATCTCTTTATGGCCACCTTTGACTCAGGGACGCCCTGACATGCTGCTGAATCTTCTTTAGGCTGCATGTGGTCAGCAGATTAGGACTCTTCCATCCAAGCTTCCTTGCCTTTATCCTTCACTTGGGGTCAGACTTGCACTGTGGTATTAGAACACTGACTTTTGTAGATCCCTGCCCATTCTCTCTCACTGGTGATTTCCCCAATAAAATTCTTTTTTATTTACTTCTATGTTGGCATGTTTTTCTTGAAAGACTCAGAGTAGTAATACAACTTCATGCACTGACAGAAATGGATATCATAGAGTGAAAGAAATTAGACATCAAAGAGGATATACAGTGAAATTCCATTTTATAAAGTTCAAACTCAAGCAAAACTACTCCATTGTAATAGCCATCAGGAGAGCGTTCACTTTCGAAGGTTTATTGTCCGGGAAGGAGTAAAAGAATGGCTTCTGGCAGCCGATAATGCTCTGTATTATGGTATAGGTAGTGGTTATATTGCTGTAACATTTGTAAAATTTCAATAAAAAAGTTAAATTTAAATTATGTAGAAATTGGATAAAGGAACTTTATAAATTAAGAAATAGAAGAAAATATAGAATGGATAATTGAATGAAAAGCTGGTTCAGTGGTAGAAACACACTGAAATAGAAAAAAATATTAGCTGATTTTTTTTAATATCACATTTTGGCATACTCGCTCTCTACATTATTCTTCTAACTAACTAAAGGCCATCATCTTCAATTTCTACAGCTTCTTTGGGCTTGAGAATATAAATAGTAGGTGCACTCATGCTAGATTTAGAAGTGGAAATGTAGAGATCATCTCTCTACTATTAATACCTTTTGGCTGACTTCTTGTTTTGACAGGCAAAGTCAGACATAGGTGTAGTTATTTGGCAAATATTTTCCAATGTCCATTTTCCAGATTTCTGGGCCTAAAGGGCAGTTGTGGTTCTGTCATTGACAGAAGTGTCTTTTTGGTCAGCTTCCTGAAACCTGAATGCATCTACAGACAAAAGTTCTTAAAATCAATAACTAATGGTGGTCTTAAAGGGAATGGTTTCCCTGTGTGTCAATTCTTTATTGTTCTGTGGGAAACTTAAGCCTTTTTCTCCAGCCTTAAACTGTGAACAGTAATTCAATTTTCCTTGCTAAAATCTATGCTCACGATTATTTCTGCACTGAACCTGACTAGAAAAGTAATACCCCAGAATGATGCACCATTGAGAGGTTTATTTTCTGCTATTTCTAAGCAGAATGATCCATACTAATAGCAAACATGATATGTAATGGCAAAACAATACTAACTCCTGTGATTACCTGGGATGACTCCTCTCATGATGGAAAGGATTTAGGAGACTGAGTGATTCCCTTGATAGCCATCAGGTTGGGACTTTGAAATACAGAGGTTATCTGGCTGCAAAGCTTAAAGAAAGACTCAGGGTTTACAATTTTTGGCACCAGTCAATGGTTCAAGTCCTAAAAGATTCTTTTTTATAACTGATGGACCATCATAAGTAAGTTGAATTAATAACATTATCTGGTTTTCCATGGACAGTTAAAACATTGACCTGAAAAACAGTGACACTCATGATAGGAATAGTGGTAGAATTGTTTAAGATCTTTGTCTCAGTGTATACCTTTTCAAAAAACCAGCCTTTCCTTCTCACTGTTATGAGAGTGGTTGTGACCTGGTTGGAGAGACACCATGAACTTACCTGAGACAGTTGCTATGCAAAGGATTAGTGATTTCCTCTTACCTCATCCTTATCACTTTTCATTATCTGTAGACTCATAATTTGGGCTGATCGAACAGCAGGACAATTACAGATTCATACCCAGGGGGAATAGGTAACATAGGAGAAAAATATTCATAAGATTTTGCTCATTTATATCCATGTCCTTTACCCTGTTTAAAATACCCTGATAAATTTCAAGTTTCCTTTAACAGAAATGGGTACTTCCCATTTCTGTTTTACTTGTGACAATATTCCCTTTCATTATAATGTAATTCAAAGCACTTGGAATTAGAAATTTAAACTATAGTTTTAATTCCTTTTATGAAATTTTGATTGCTTTCAGGTAAAAATTGAGGTAACTTAGTATTGTCAATAAATTGTCTTAAAATCAGAGCATGAATTCCTTTGCATAATTTTATTTATTTATTTATTTTTCAAAATACTAAAGGGGTACAAATGTCTTAGGTTACGTGGACCACTTTTCTAACGCTTGAGTCCCGGCTATACGTGTGCCCATCACCCAAATAGTGTTCATTGTACCCAGTGGGTAGGTATTTGCCCCTCCCCTCCTCCTCCCTTCTCTCTGCTTGATTTCCACTGAGTTTTACTTCCTTCTGTGCACATGTGAGCTCATCGGTTAGTTCCAATTTAATAGTGAGTACATGCGGTGTTTGCTTTTCCATTCTTGAGATACTTCATTTAGGAGAATGGTCTCCAGTTCCATCCAGATTATTGCAAGTGGTGTTAATTCACCTTTTCTTGAGGATGAGTAGTACTCCATGTTATACGTATACCACATTTTATTAATCCACTCATGTGTTGATGGGCACTTGGGTTGATTCCACTTCTTTGCAATTGTGAATTGTGCTGCTATAAACATTTGGGTGCAGTTGTCTTTTTGGTGAAAAGTCTTCTTTTCCTTTTAGTAGATACCCAATAGTGGGATTGTTGGATCAAATGGTAGGTTCACTTTTTGTTCTTTAAGGAATATCCATACTGTTTTCCATATGGGCTGTACTAATTTGCAGTCCCACCAACAGTGTATAAGCCTCCCTTCTCTCTGCATCCATGCCAGCATATATTGTTTTTGGGCTTTTTAATAAAAGCAAAGAGAACAATTTAAACAGTAGGCTCCTCTAACAGTACTCAATATTCTCTTCCAGGTTGACAGTATCTCGAGTATCCTGAAGTTCTTGTAAGTGTTTAGTCACCTGTTAATGCACTGGTAATATGGCACAGCCTTCTCCATATGATGTCCTTCTGTGTGCTTAGCTCAAAATCATTCTAAACATTTTCTAAAACCATTTGTGAATACGGACCAGGCTTGTAGTATTTTCAAGAAGCATATATGAATTATATAAACACAGTTTTAAGCAAGGAAAGCTAACACAGATTTGTAGCTCACTATCACATAGGTGGACATAGGAAGACACAGACAACAAAAATATATGAAGACAACTAATACTTGATAATTGATAGTGATAGAATAAAATTTAAGAATATATATCAAACACAATTTGAACTCATCTCAAATTGTTTTGTTTTAAGCATTTTAGTCAAGAAAATCCTTGCTTGGGAATGCAAAACATCTGTTGAACATTTTGCCTAAAGCAGAGTGAATCTCCCTGTTTCGTAGACTGTAGATGACAGGGTTCATGAAAGGGGGCACCATGGTGTAGAACGTGGCTGTCAGCAGATTTGTAAAGGATGTTTTATTTGCAATGGGACCTAAGACAGCAATCAATCCAGATATTGCAAACAAAAGAAAAATTACCAACTGTGGAATACAGGTGGATAAGGCTTTATTGCGGGCTTCTGCAGAACGCATCCTAAGCACAGTTGAAAATATATTACTGTATGACATAGACAAAAAAGCAAAACATACTAAGACAATGCAAACACTAACAGTAAGGATCACAGATTGAGAAAACTGGACGTCTGCAGATGATATTCCCCAAACTTGAGGTATATCACAGAAATATTGATGAATCACGTTGGACTTTGTAAAGGGAAGCCTGAACATGTTGCCTGTGTGGATAGCAGAATAGACCAAGCCACTGGCCCAAGAGCCACCTGCTGCCTGTGTGCACACACAAGGGGTGATGGTCAACCCGTAGTGCAGAGGGTGGCAAATGGCAACATAGAGGTCATAGGACATCACCACAAGGAGAGCAAGCTCTATAGATGCAAAGAAAATATAAAAGAAAATCTGAGCCGCACATTCTTTGAGAGAGATTGACTTACTGCCTGTCAGAGAATTCACAATCAATTTGGGAACAATTACTGAGATGCAGCAAAGGTCTATGAGGGATAAATTGCTCATAAAAAAGTACATTGGAGAGTGAAGATGTGGGTCTATCACAATGACAGTAACAGTTATAAGATTCCCAGTCAGGGCTCCCAGATATATCGCTAAGAACAGCAGACCTTGCAATACTTGGAGCTCCCGGGAGCTTGAGGCATCCATGAGGAGGAATTCGGTGAAGACGGTGATGTTGTCCATGTCCTGCTCATAAGCTACAGTGGCCTGGGATGAAGAATAAGTGATAAGATGATGCCAAAAAACCCGAATGTAGACAACCTATAAATAACACCTATAAATAAAGGCAGCTATTAGAATAAGTGTTTGGCTTCTAACCAGAAAATCAAGATACAAGAAATGGACAAAATGAGAGTATTTTGAAATGAATGAACTAGGTATTCATATTTCTTTATGAGGTTCCTTTCCAACTCAACTGAGATATCACATTAGTTTTAAGAATCACTGGACCAGAGAACTAAGCACATAAAGCACTTAAAATGAGATCAAAACCTCATAGCCTTTTAGCTATCAAGCACATTAACATCATTTCTCTAGAATGTTTTTTCAAATTCGGCTGGGATACACCCAGGGATCATTTTCTCCTTTCCTTCAATACTGCACGGTCTTCCTGGACACGCTCTAGGACAGCTTCTGTATCAGCCCGGTGGGTCCAGCCCTTAGTCATCCTCTCTGCTCCAGGGGCCTAGAATGACTTTTCTTATGTCCCCTTCTCTGACAAGCTGCTCTAAAAAGCGTCTACATAACAAGGTCAATGAATGAGCTTCCTCTGACAATGGTTTTAACTCAAATGAGACAAGATAGGTTATACCTCGTCACTTTTTCATTTCTGTTGCTCTCTAAGACATGCATATGAGCCCTCCTTTCTGCCTTTGCAATGCCATCTATAGAAAGTGTGATTATATTCACAACAGAATTGTGTCTTCCTGTTGGCAGTGTGTGGCCATTTCCTTTGCTGTGCTGTACTTCACCTCTTCTCCAGTACACTATATTTAAGAAAAACATTCCACCTGACACTACTCCTGTAAAAAAACATTCTTCTTTCTTCCAGGAATGTATTCCAATATTTAATGAAGTGCTAAACATCTATCCAGACCTCTTCTCTATACGCTTTCCTAGATTTTGCTGAAATCTCCTAATTAAAAATTAAACATTCTGAACTCAGCCTATTTTTGGGGGGGCTTGTGTTGTAGTATTTCAACTTTAAAGAAATATTGTTTTAATTTTGATTATCCTTTCAGTAAAATTACTTTGGGTGTTAGTTTTAATTTCAGTACTATTTAATTTTCTTCTACAAAAGCGAGAATTGTGAGTTATAATTTTAAAATATCAAAAATTATATTTTTCTATTGTTATTTAGATATAATTCATGTGTCATTATAAGAATATTTTACAATCTATACCACCATTTTATTTGTATAATAATGATAATAATGAATTGCTTGCATTGTTTATATTCATATGACTTTTCAATGATGCTTTTGCAAAACTGTTTATGCTAATAGTTTTTCTATAATAAGTCTTGTAGTTATTTGTGATTTCTTTGATTATTCTCATTTTACTAATGAAGACAAAAATTTTCAAAGGGAGAATGCTATAAACTATCAAAAATAATAATCATTTAAATTTAATTTTATACATTGACTCATAGTGTTGGTTAAATGGAAATCACCCTTTTTACAGTTTTTTTTTTTTGCTTTATCAAAAAACCCCACCTTGGGTACTGGTCTTAGAAGGGCTCTTTCCTGTCTGCCTCCTTTAGTTAGCATGTTTTTCTCCCTGTTTACACCAAAACCTTTTTGTTTCCTTTTCCCAAATTTATGTCTTCTCCCCTTTTTGTGTATCACGGGGGTTAAAACAAAAGGGGGTACTCTTGAGCCCAAAAAAAATTCCCCCATATTTCCCTTTTTCCTTATTAAATTTTTGTGAATTTTTAAAAATTTTGAAAACCCCATAATTTTAAAGGGGGGTCAACAAAGGGGGGGAAACATATTCTAATTTTTTTTTAAAAAGAGAAAA